>JAOVYW010002524.1:3724-14981 GCA_025775045.1 Hiodon tergisus
TGCAGTGTGTGTGTGTGTGTGTGTGTGTGTTGAGGGCAGTGGATCACTGCAGTGTGTGTGTGTGTGTGTGTGTGTGTGTGTGTGTGTGTGTGTGTGTGTGTGTGTGTGTGTGTTGAGGGCAGTGTTCCCTGCAGGCAGTCAGGTCCCTTACCCCGCTGACTCCGGCTCTGCCACAGCCAGCCAGCCCCGCTGATCCCGAAAGACAAGCCCGTGAAACCTCAGAGCAGGGCTGTCAGACGACATCCGCGCAGCAGTGACATGGCAAATTGTTCCCCAATTTACATGGCTGGTGGTAACAACTAGCGTGACTTTATTAGCCCTGCCGAGCGGCTGATCTGTTATGGCACCTTCACTTGATAGACGCGCCACCATTAATTCGCCGACGCCACGTCGTGCTACCACTGACAAAGGCAACCCCCTTCTGACACACATTATAATCTAGCACAGAGGACCTATTTTTAATCGCCCTGCCAATCTGCTGGCATATACCAAGATGAATGTCCCATCACACTGATAGGTGGTTTAATTTCAGCACTCCCCGTGAAGATTCCAATGTGAAAGTGGACGGTGGGCCTCGCGCTCAGACAACGCTGGCTTTGGGCAGGTTCAGGTTTAACAACCGGCTCGTTCAAGCCGCCCTCTCGAGGCTGGCTGAGACTGGTGATCCAGGAACAAAAGGGGATGCGGAGAAATCTTTGTGCGCCACATTTTACCACGAGCCTCAGAGCACCATTGTCTGCCTCAAAGACAGCACAAATGCCTGGATGCTCAAGGATGCTCCCAGCATTAAAAGGTAATGTTAAATAATTCCGCATACAATGTATGAGAGACTTGGAGGGCCCCATCAGGTAGTGAAGGTCAAGGATTTTTCAAAGAATTATCTTGCCTCCTGGCTTTATTTTAAATGTAAAAGCAAGACAAAAAAATTATTAAAAAACAGTACAGTTTTCATACTTTCTTTCTTTCTTTCTTCATATACACACACACACACACGCACGCACACACACAGACACACACACACACCACCTTCGAGCCACCCACCTTTTTTTAACATTAACACAAGCGGTTCAGCGCCAGTTTGAGGAGAGGTACGTCCCTCTCAGCCCACAGGCACTCGGAAACCCATCAGGAGACGGAGGTTAACGGCGAGCCAGGAACACACCTAACGATTCCCACGCACCTTAACCCGGGCACCGCTCTGCCAACTGAACGCCGCTCCCGGCCTCTCCCGGTCACCATCGGGAAGCGGCATGAGCAGGATTCGAACCCGCAGAATGCCTGCTCGAAGGGCAGGGGGCAGGCTTCTTCAGCGCCTGAGCCACTCAGGAGGCCTTCATTGTTTTTGATAAGATCACATCTGTAATCCTTCCTCGACCTTGCTGGACCACCTTAGCCTCAAACCGGCTAAATTAACCATAGCCTGCTAGAGGCTCGCCAGAGAGGTACGACGTTACACCGCGCTCGCCTCCACTGCCCTCCCAAATACCGTTGGGTTATTACCATAAATAATAACAATACAACCCGGCTTTAACGCAGGGTTGTGACTGTCTCGCAGCACAGAGATTCCAATTCATATTACACGCTTTTATTTATTCTTTCACATTTCAAATACCTATCGAGAACCGTATGAAAAAGTAATAATCCTGCAATAAGGCTTGATTTACACCTTTCCTTTAAACCCTGCCCTTTCTTTTTTTACGCAGCCATTTAGCCGGGATGGTATAACTCCACATCAGACACAAATGAAGTCGGGTCTCGTGCACATTACGGCCGCGTCTTTCCCTGGCTACAGGCCCCGAAACACACTCGCCTCGCCTCCCTGTGCGAGTCAAGGGCAGAGTCCCGTTCATTTTCAGGCCCATTTCCTCCAATGATTAGGCAATCAATCAATCCACAGCCTTCAGTCTCATCAAGCAGACAGGATTATCAGCCCATCTCTCTCTCTCTCTCTCTCTCTCTCTCTCTCTCTCTCCCCCCCCCCCATTTCTCTCCTGTCTTTCTCACTCCCAAACACCTGCACATTAACATCAGGTCCAGTATCAGTCAGAGATTCCCTTTGTCGTATCACCCAGTACTACAAAACACCAGGTTTTGACAGAGAGTGGGCCTCGTAACCTCAACCTCACGAAAGAAACACTAAACTAACAACAGAGTTGTGTTAGTCACGCTGATTGAACCCTACACACATGAATGAAATGAAAGGCTTAAAAAATTGTGGTAAAAATTCTATACCAGACGTTCTGAGGAATCTTTGCCCATCTAATATAAATAAATAAATGTTTGTAGGTTAAAGCAGGAATGCTTCGGGAAACCACACAAATGTTCCTTTGGTCTGACCTTTCCCAGTAAATGTGACACAAAAAGATTTTTAAATCGCAATCATTGTCGCTTGTGGCGATAAGATCGCATTTGACCTGGACAGGACACTTCAGCCTATTGCCTTAGTCAGATAGCCAGAGTGCTGTCAATGGCTATCCCCTCAACATAAAGCAAGAGGGTTTTTTTAAAACCCACGGTAATAATAAAAACATTTTTTAAGTTTCACCGTTTCTAGTGCAATTTCCAACTCCTGAGGCAAAACGATTAAATTAATAAGATATTTAATAAGGTACGCAGAGGAAAAGAAATCCACTTTCACGTTAATTAATATTTCACTCCACTTCTGCAAATGAGCACTGTTCAACAAAGGTTGCTAAAAAAAAAAAAACATATTTAAACACAGCGAGTGCCCCTGCTTTCACTGGCTCTCTAGGCAACAGGTTTCCGCCCAATCCGTTCTCAGAATCAGTCGGGTCTTCAGCTGCCTGCCAGACTTCAGCTGCCTGCCAGACACTGCCAAGAGGCCCAAGAGGCTCAAAAACATCCACAATAAGAGCGGCTCTCCACTGTACCGCAAACTCACCACCGCCCATGGTGGACACAGAGTGACCGCAGCCCACACCTCTTTTGTGGTTGAAGGTTGTTTGTCCTTTTCACTGAGTGCAAAGTGGCAAATTATAGCTATACAGGGGACCTTATTTCCCCTCCTCACCCAACCAACCGACCAACCCATAACAACGGGATTTACTGCTTCAGACATGGGGTGCTCTTATTCCTTGAAAGCACACCCGTAAGTCTGCAGAAGGAAATGAGCGCCACAGAAACAGTGCCAACGTGATTTGCCATGAGGTTACCTGATGCATCAACGCCATGCAGACCAAATAGGCATCAGTCTCAGTTGAAGAGATCTTTCCAGAGATGTCCAATACCAAAACGTGGCAAAAACAAATGGCACCTTCAAGGCTATGCGCTACATACACCTTCTGAAAGCTCTAATAAAATGTTTTTTTCTTAAATAAGCAAACAGATGGCCCTCATCTTGACTTCAGACCAGATAAGCCGAACAGTACCAGAGAATAAAGTCTTCTCCGGAGCCTTTCAACAGTGCAGTGGAACTACATTCTTTATTTACCACTATGTTCTGATATCAGTGCGGTTCCCGCAGATATTTTAATGCTTCTCTCTCGACACCCACTGCTGTGTGCTCACCTGAAGCGTTTCTTCCCTGCTGTCACCCGATTGGTCGCCTTGGAGGCACTCCTGGTGCAGCTCCTGGAACTCCGTCAGAAGCTTCTGCATCTTGGCTGGACGTGCCCGGAACTCTACCAACCTACCAACACACACAGCCAAATTCCGAGGTCAAGGCGCGTTTGTGTGCGAGTGTGTGTGCGAGTGCTCTGCTGCAGGGGTTGGAAACCCTGTTCCTAGAGCGCCATGGTCCTACAGATTCTTAAGTTCTCCATAATTAGTGAAAATCGTGCTCGTGCTTCACTTGATCATCGGTGGTAATTCTGCACAATAATTGATCTAATTTAGCAGATACAGGGTTTGAACTGGACGAATAACCAGGACTTTTGGTGTTGTCGTGTATGGGAGCGAGTGTCCACACAAAGTGACAAAGTGAGAACTATACTTCCTCACTGTATCCCTATCCCTCCCTAAAACGACTTCTCCAATCATTTTAATCAAATGAAACCACAAGGAAATCGAGGTAGAAAAACAGGAGCCGCTGTGAGCCCAAAAAGTTGAACTCTGTATATATGCAAGTAAGCACACATAAATCAAGTTGCTTAAGTTGAATTTCTTTCTACTTAAGAAATTATATTATTAATAAAAAACATTTATCTCTATTGAGAGTAGCCTTGGCCAGCTGAATGACCTTGATAGGGCTGGTTCTTTCCATTTAATTTGTATGGATGGGTTTTTCCACCACACTTCTCTCCTTATCTCACTGCTGACCAAGAAATATTCTGGATTAGGACATATTTACTTCTGTGGCGGGAGATGTTTATTTAATACAGGCCTTTCCAATGCCTATTTACAAACATTTCCTGTGGTTATTTAACTGAATCCACTGCACAGCAAGTCTCATCTAGCACTTTCTACTTGTCATCTAATTTCTCTAAACAAAGCTAATGCAGGATATGGAATACTAACTATGTAAATGAAAACTATATAAAAAATACCTTCTTTTTTTTTTAAAGACCAATAAAGGATCGCACACTTATGATCAGGTTATAAGGTATCAACACTGCTCTGTAAATAATGAATAAATACATTAAACGTCACATCTGAAAACAAAACAGACAGACAAAACTAACACAAGCAAAATGAGGGGAAATCGTATGTACAGAATATAATATTGATCATTCGCATGATGTCATGAAACAAACACTCAATGTAGGTCGAGATTTAAAACGCATAAATAACAAATACACATTTAACAATTTTACTTTATTTTTTTGTGTACTGATTTTACAAACGTATCAGTGAGTAAAACGAACAAAAATACATCCGTGTTCCGTGATTGTGCTACTCGTACAATTTGAGCCAACTGCCTTGCACATTTAAACTTTATTTTTTAACAGGTGGTGCGGGCTTCTTTGATATATTCGTTTAGCAAAACCCCGTTCCGACTCAAATTCTCACTTAAACACGCCTTTTATTTACCTAATTTACGTCAATCTACAACCTTTAGCACAATCTATGGCTGGTGGCTATTGTAAAAACTATAGCGACAGTGTGGATCTCCATGATGAGAGATTAAATTACGATGAGGATTAATTACTGTGCAGCTCAACAAGTAAACACTTCTGTACTTCTGCATGCACGCATTGCGCACGACAGGGGTTACTTAGCTAGTTTTGCTAATACAAATACAACTGAGATAGATGACAAACTATTTCAAATGTTTGTGTGACAAACTGAACAGCAGATCGCTAGAGACGCTTAATGTTAATTTTCCTAAAAGTAATAACCGTTTTACTGGTAACCGTATTGCGCTTTTAAGTGGGCTGTTAAATACCATTTTATCTAATATAAACGTAATTCGTCTGTGGTTGTTTATTTTTATAGCTACCTGCACTGCTGTTTGTGATATCAAGCCGGCTGGACACTGGTTCTGTCGAACTGGTGAGGTGTAATGATTCCAGTCTGAATCATCACTAACTAGTTCTAATATTTTACCCGAATTTTAAAGAGAAAACACTTCTCATTACACGCTCACCTAAACCCGCCCTGAGACCTCAGTCTCCCGCTCCGACCACCTGCACATCCTGGTCATTAATTCCATACACGCAACCAACCGGTCCAATCAAAGCGAATTATGTTTGGGAGGGGGGGGGGGGGTAAATGGTTGTGCCACAGTAAATGTTAATGGAAAGCACCTATTTATCCACATTAAAATATGGATTGACATGTTTACATATAAATGTATCTAGAGGAACAAACTGACAGGGTTCTTTTAATTTTGGGAGTAAGCGTCTTTTTAATCGCGTGATTGACAAGTGAAATGGCCTTAGTTCACCAATCAGTGCTGTGAAATTGAAAAGGGAAAAAAGCGTCTTTGGTTGTTATGGAAGCTCCTGGAAAAAAATATTACAAAATGATGACTTTCTCCGTGAATAGCCTCAATTCCTTTCTCTGAGTTCGGTTCCTTAAGTATATTGACATATTCCATACATGTGATTTGCATGCTTATTTTTCTCAACTATAACGAACGCTTCTCTAACCCTATTGAATTAATTTAATCTAAATCGTCGAGCAGCCATCGTAAATAGTATCTGTATTTAGCATTCGGGTGTAACGTTGCGCTTAGTAATAGGGAGCAACAAATAAGTAGTTTTCATATTAACTACTTTTTTTGTAATACAGTCCATTGCTCAAACAACTGAAAATCGGCATTTGTTTGTCAGTCCGTTGCTTTACGATTACAAATCAGTTCAGACGTACGATCCTCTACGACTGCGTATTTGTTTACTTCGGGTGTAAACACTAATGAAGTCAGGTAGCCATTAAGCTAACATAAAAACCTAACTTTCAGAAACTACCAGTATTTATTGATGAAATAAAATCATTCCTTGTTTTTCCACTTTACCTTACATGGCAGATAATTCTTTTTGGTTGTATTTTGTATATTTTATTTGGGAATATTTCTCCTCTATAATATTCTGAATTGAACCATGACGGTTTCATTCACGTGGTTAAACTATCACATTCACTTGCATTTTTATGTTCACCGGCCTAAATTGAAAATATGTATACGGTTTGATGGGTTGCATAAATAAAAGCCCTTTCTCTGTAAAATATCTGCTCTGAAATTGAATTTCTAAATGTCTTTTTTCATGAAGAAGAAATGATAATGTGCTATGCGAATACATTGAGAGCCCTTTTATGCCTCTACTCTCTGCTCAGCTGATTCGGAATGGGCCTGTCAGAATGCGAAGCATATTGAAAGTGTACGATCGCTATTTTAACAGATTATTGGCTCCGAAATTGCATTACTTCCATTCACTTAATTACGAACACATTTTGTGTCCTGCATTAAACGTTACGGTATAATACATAACTAATTAATCTTGCTAATGATAATAAGGATCGCTGACTGTAATGTCTTTATACGGTTGTATGATTTGTATGGACTATTGGGCAAACAAAGGTTTTAAATATCCTGTATGACAAATATTGAATTGGAAGCCTCTTCAAGGGACACTCTTATATTCACGATGTAACGACCAGCAATAGATTCGGCGAGTAAGGGCACGTGATTATTTTTTGGATCTGCACAACAATGACAGACTGCCTTGGCTGCTTGTTTTGTAACTGATAGACCAATGTTTGTATACTGTTCAACATCCACCGCGCCAAAGGTGTTTCTTTGTGGGTCAGTACACAGTGGCAGTATGTCTGCATAGTCAATGCATAACAACGGCCTTTGGCAACAGAACAAAAAAAACACAAATTGATACATTTCCATTCCATTACCTCCACTGCACCTTTAAGAAAGTCTACCCCTTATCTAGACATTTTCATACCACTTCATCATCATATCAGAATACCCTTCATTATACTCAGTGTGTCAAAGAGTGATGAATTAATTTTATTCTCAGTTTTCTATCCTTGGATCATTCAGCTTTGTAACCTTGTCTCCACTGGATTTTCTCACCAGCAATTGTTGGAGGTCTCACCATTTTGGCACACCAGAAAACTGTTAGAAACATTTTTATTTTTTAGGAAATATAAAACAAAACGTGTTCATCATGTCAAGGTTCCATGAGAATAACAACAGACTCATTTCTCTCTTTTTTGCTAAAAGTCTTTAAGAAAACTTTAGACTGGAGACCGAGTCGACTAACTGGGCAGTCAATTCATTTGGATCACAAAGGCATTGGCTGCAATTTCAAAGGCAGCAGAATGGTACAATAAAAAGGGAGATTTGAATGTAAGAAGAGTTGAAAAGGCATACATATGCCAGCGGTCATGGTCATTCCTATACCAGTTTAAATGAATGGATGCTAGATAACTTGAACACATTGCAAACGAGTACATTGTTCAGAATAGAAACAGTGTTCTTTAACAAGCTGCGTTACAGTCAGAACTTCTCGATTGTGTGAATCATAAGAGAAGAGTGAATGTTAATACCTCCAACCCACCTCCCACCTTCCGCAAACAGACCAGCATCCCCTGCCTCAAATACTCTCAATGCCCACCCAATAATAAACAAAAACAATTTAAAAGAGGCAAATATACCTACAGTTAAAATCCGTCTCCCCCAGACAAATTATTCAACAACGTTATACTGTGAGAGCTGACTTTCCCCCCTAATAATATAGTTAACTGACTAATAATAACTTAACTCTGACATTATACTAATCATTAAAATTTGCAGACCGCAGAGACTTAATGGACCTCCCCAGTGGCTCAGTCAGTAAAGCTGCCTGGGCTGGGCTTTGTGAAATCGGCAGGGTTTCTTTTGGCTTGTCGCTAACGAGCATCTCCTGTCGGCTTCCCTGGTGCCTGCAGGCTGGCAGTGCCTTCTCCTCCGATCCACGTTGAGCCTCTCGCGTGGGCTGTGTAGCCTGCAGAGTGTAAAGGGATGGATGTGGCGGCAGCATCGAACCGAGATGCACAAGCAGAACTGACTATTCCAAATATGTTTTACATTTATTAAAGACTGAATTCAATATACAATAGCAACCTAATGGCATCTTTGATGGGAAAAATTGTGCTAGGGTTCCCCACTGACTTCGGGTCCCCCGACTGGCTTGGAGTCCTTATGCACAGTGCAGTAAACTGCGTAATGGTTGGGCTGGCAATGAGCTTGCATCGTGCATCCGTGCAGATAACAGAGAAATATTCAAAAGCAACCTCTTGGAGAAATATCACTTTAAAACATGGCCTCTAACGACTTAAACATGTTTTGACTTTGGGCTACATCACATCTGCACGGTGTTTGTTTTACCTATATGTTTACTGAAAGCCACTCACCGATTGATGAGTTACGAAGACATTTTCTCTCAAAGATTGTTCTCTTTCATCTGCATTGAAAATAAATTCAAAGTCTTTCATGCTGAAAGAAAAACACAGTTGCCGGCGATCATTTTTCCATGAGGAAACGGTTCCTCTGTGTCACTGACCGCCCCGTGCACATAGGAACTGGGAACCTCCTGTAAAAATGACCCCTTCATTTCCAGTGTGCTTTGAACTGTCCCCCCGTTGTTCAACAATGGTTCTGGAGAGTCTCACTCCTCACTCCACCTACTTTCCTCTGTTTTAAAATGTTTCTCTCAGTAGATACAGCCAACGCAAAGTAACTGTCGTCTTGTAGTAAAATATCAAATCAAATTTATGGCCAGTGGCTTCCTCTAGCGATGTACACTGTTAAAAATTAGAACATTACTTTTTTTTTTAAAACAGCATCCCCTCTCAGATTTGCTGAACTTGTCATTTCTGGGGGGAGAAAAGAAAGGAAATCCAAGTAAACGACTATGTTTTATTTATGCACCCTTAATTCTGTGCGGGCTACAACTCATCTGCACACCACCTTTTATTTCTGCACAGGCTAAAACTCTCATCTGCACACCACCTTTTATTTCTGTGCAGGCTAAAACTCTCATCTGCACACCACCTTTTATTTCTGCGCAGGCTAAAACTCTCATCTGCACACCACCTTTTATTTCTACGCAGGCTAAAACTCTCATCTGCACACCACCTTTTATTTCTGTGCAGGCTAAAACTCGGCCTGCGGACAACCTTTCATTTCTGCGCAGGCTAAAACTCTCACCTGCATGTGACTTTTTGTATTTGTGCTGGCTAAAACTCTGGCTAAACCCAAAACGATTAAGTAATTAGGTTTATTGAGTGATTTTTTGTGTGTCTTAGAGTGTTTTAAATGTCCGACAGCTAATAAGCAACCTCTATGAATAAGAAACATAAGTGTTTGTAAAATGTCTAATAACACAATATGTAATGTATAATTACATTGTACATTTTTGTATTCCTTTATATTATATATAAAATCTTACTAACAGAATGTGGGCTCTCAGCATTGCTAAACAATTAATTCCACTAATAAAACACAAAAGTGATCCATAGCATTTAGAACCAAGAGAGGAAAATACTACTTTTATAATCCTCTCTAGCAACTCTTTAAATCCACATTAACATATATTACTGTGTAATTGTTTATGTAATTATTACCAAGCATTTTATTTTAACAATATGTGTAACACTTAAGGACTGAGGCCGTTTTAAATGGGTTCACTAAAACAGAAGTCAGCTGAAAATGAAATGCTTTCATCAAGGTCAGCATCACGAGTCAGAATCTGCTGGGAGAGCAAATTAATTGAGGCATACAGTGGGACCCTTCCTGGCAGGACTCCCCTCACCCAGACGTGTAGTGCAGAGGAACAGGAAGCAAGCCAGGCGAGCGGAAAAGGGAAGTATCAATCTGCCTTACATTCTGAGATAATTAGAATTTTTCCCATTTATTCAGTCCGGGCCTGCAGAAAGACAAAGGAAAACGGTAGGATGACAGGTTAATTGAGGAATAATACCCTTCAGAATGATGGATTTTGGTGACTTGAGATGTCAGACTCCATTATGCGAAATTTAAATTTGCAATTAAAATGGGATCCGGGGTGCAGGATCCTTCCATTTTAATTTTCTCCTGCCCCCCACACCTCAGCCCACGGTTATTAGAAACGTTCAGTATTTAGTGTCCAGTCTCCTTGTTCCCTATCTGTTTGAAAACAAGGTTCAGTCAGGATTAAAGAGTACTGTACACGATGGGGGCAGTTGTAGAATGGATGCCTCAGTGGTCAAAGAGCACATGACCAACAGAAAACAACGCTTTGCCCTTTAACCCGTGCACTGCACAGTTGTGATCTACGTACCCTTTCCCCTCATGTATAACAAAAACAGTTTAACAAAGTTTTGACTTTTACACAGGAATAGCTATTTAAAAAAAAACATGTCATGTGCTGCACGTGCCGTTATATTGACCGATATGCCGTATCTGATCTACACCGCTACATCCGCATGGGGGGCGTTTATTCTTCCTAATGATACTTTATTATGTCGGCTAAAGAAGAACCCAGAAACGGAATTCTAAAATCTTGAGTAATGGAATTAGTCCCGGCAACGATCAGCAAAGTCTAAAATGGTGTTAATGATCTGGAACATCCCCCAAACCCCGAGGCACGGAACCCAGAGGCACGGAACCCCGAGGCACGGAACCCCATACTGAAGACGCTTCCTCATTACACATACATATTACATGATTTTCTATGAGGGTTACTGTTGTTTTAATCCATTTGTTAAGTGGAAAGTAAAACATACTTGCATTATACATTATATTCTGACAAAATATACATATATATATATATATATATCTATTTAAAAACCTTTCATATTAATCTTATACGTCAACGGGAATATA
>JAOVYW010002527.1:3684-14978 GCA_025775045.1 Hiodon tergisus
AGAGTGTAAGTAGAGTGTAAGTAGAGCGTAAGAAGAGCGTAAGTAGAGCGTAAGTAGAGTGTAAGAAGAGTGTAAGTAGAGTGTAAGAAGAGTGTGCGTCAGGCCATCTTAAGTGAAGAGTTGGGGAATAAGCACAAAGGGCGTGCTGTCACGGCTGGGGGAAGGCACTGTAGAAATCCTGAAGCCTCACTAACTGCCATGGGGCTTTAAGTCATGCAGAAACTCCAACTTCCTTAAGTCTGAAAAGTCACTGGCTGTCTTTAACGCTAGCTGGTGTCGCCGAAGTTACAGACTCAAATATAAATAATTGCTTGAGCGTAGCCGTTTTCTTCTTTGTCAAACTACACATTGGACTTTTTGTGAACTATGGACCCCCTACATTTGATGAATGCCCTCCTAGGCAGACTCTCTGGGATAACCAGTCAGAACGCAGTGGAACATGTGTCCATAATGTTGGTCTCCATGGCGATGTGGGACCGTAAAGCACCAAAGGTCGTTCTGTCACAGGTGTGGCAGAGGGGTTGTCCTACAAGCCTGTGAGCCGAGAAGCAGAAAACGGTGCTGTGAGGGGGAAACGCACCTTTCTCTCACAGCAGCGCCATATCTTTAGGTTGGGATTAGATCAGTTTTAGAAGAGTTTAGATTGGGATTAGATCAGTTTTAGAATAGTTTAGGTTGGGATTGGATCAGTTTTAGAATAGTTTAGGTTGGGATTAGATCAGTTTTAGAATAGTTTAGGTTGGGATTAGATCAGTTTTAGAATAGTTTAGGTTGGAATTAGATCAGTTTTAGAAGAGTTTAGGTTGGGATTAGATCAGTTTTAGAAGCGTTTAGATTGGAATTAGATCAGTTTTAGAATAGTTTAGGTTGGGATTAGATCAGTTTTAGAAGAGTTTAGGTTGGGATTGGATCAGTTTTAGAATAGTTTAGGTTGGAATTGGATCAGTTTTAGAATAGTTTAGATTGGAATTAGATCAGTTTTAGAAGAGTTTAGGTTGGGATTAGATCAGTTTTAGAATAGTTTAGATTGGAATTAGATCAGTTTTAGAATAGTTTAGGTTGGGATTAGATCAGTTTTAGAATAGTTTAGGTTGGGATTAGATCAGTTTTAGAATAGTTTAGATTGGGATTAGATCAGTTTTAGAATAGTTTAGATTGGGATTAGATCAGTTTTAGAATAGTTTAGGTTGGGATTGGATCAGTTTTAGAATAGTTTAGGTTGGGGTGTGTCAGTTTCACATCATCTTGTTCCTTTCTTGTTTTGTACAAGGAGGTAGTTCACTCTCCTCCTGATGTTCCACATTTCACTTGCGTCACAACCCCGAATCTCTTCATCCACTATGAAGAAAGTTATCACTGCATTACATCAACCAGTGTCAGGCTGCATCAAAAACTGTCACAGCAAGTCAATAAAGAAAAATGGGAGGAGGAGGCGGGGGGGGGGGGGACCCTTCTTCTCGCCTAAAGCAGACCATGTGTCCAGGAAAACTGATCTCCAAATGTCTGGCACGACAACAGACAAGCTGCCAGGCCTGATCCACACTGGAAACTCATTTGAGATAATAGTTTAAATGTGGAATGAATATTAGAATTGGGGGGGGGGGGGGTGGATATTAGAAGTTAATTAGAAATTTTATGATACAAATGCAGGATGCAGGATATTCTACCTGCAACTTATAATATACATTGTTTTCTGTTTCATCTTTCTATGACTAAATCCTGTTAACAGCTTTTAGGAATTGCTGAAATTGAACCCTTGTGCAGAGGGGCTACGCATCAGGGACTCATCCTTTTAACCCAGAATGATCAGTGCTTTACTCATTAGACAATAATAAACCCACAGGACTAAGTTACAGCGTTATTCCTGTCGTTGTTTTTCTTTTGGCAGGGTTTTTAACTTCAGAAGTCAAAATGGCCTCTTGATTTCCCCTTTTACTTTCACCCCAAAACTTCTGTAGAAGAAGGATCATCTAGTGAAGGAACGTCCTGATCTAGTGAAGGAACGTCCTGATCTAGTGAAGGAACGTCCTGATCTAGTAAAGGAGCGTCCTGATCTTCTAGTCTTGGAACGTGCTGATCTTCTAGTGAAGGAACATCCTGCATCTTCTGATCCTACAGTTGAGTCAGATCTCTTGAAACTGAACACTCCCATTCTCTCTATCGTAGCCACAATCACCGAACAGAACAGTGTGTTTGGTGTGGCTTAATTATTATAAAACCTGTTGTCCCTGGTTTGTCTGTGTCCGTGTGCGTATGCGTGTGTGTGTGGGGGTGGGTTTGATGAATCTACACTGGCTGTTATACTATAATTTTTTGGGAACACTTCAAAAAGAATGTTCATAAAAATAGTTATATTCAATTTAGTTAATAGTTATATTCACCTATCCATCCATTCCGAAACCTCTTATCACAAGGCGTTGGCGTCCAAACCCAGCTGGCACAGGGGCGTGACACAGGGTAAACCCAGGACGGGATGCCGGTCCATCATAGCGCCAGAGACACACAAACAACCAGACAACCAGTCACACGGGGCCTTTTCCGCAGTCTATAATAGGTATAATTACATATAATTTAATTGTCTGGTCTAAGACTGTAAGGAAGTTATGATATTTGGCCTAACGGATGCAGCTCATCTGAGAACTTCCAAGATGCGGACACAACTGTGAGCCTCCAGCTATGGTGAACGTGGAGATCATCTGGATGAGGTTGAGCTTTGGACCCTCCACGGAGAGCCGCTAAACGTATCTGGGGCCGTGAGGGAGGGGTTGTGTGGAGAAACCAACTAACGCAGTACAGGGAAGGGAAAGTTTGTTTTTCACTATGGCTTGTGAATGAGGGATTGGTCAGGTAGTTGCGTACTGTTGGAATTCCGGCTCCTCCCCAACCACAGATGTCAAGCAAATGTGTACTGTGAAGTGAGAGAGGAAGGGATTGACTGGCTGGGTCACAGCCCCTACGGCTGGTCTGAGCTGAGCTGAGCTGGCTCACCTCCAGCGGGGCGTCCCAGGAACTGCTCTGACAAAGCACCGCTTGCATGTAGCGCTGATGCAGTCGCTTTTAACTCACAAGAGGGTGAAAAGAAAACGGCCACCCGCTTTATCTTCAAAAGCAGAAGCAAATTCTCCCCACTAATTCTTTACCGTTCTCAAGAGGCTTTCTGACTAACTAGTTGTTAAATATAATAATCAGCAGAGGGCAGGCCTACGTAACTCACGGGTCAGCTCACAAGACACCTTCGTTGTCTGATGTATACCCTGATGACATTTTCAACAAACGGGTTAAGATTTTTGTATTTTTTCTATATAATCCAACAAAATGTAAAATACTTCTGGTTTCCACATCAGGTGACGGAGATTCATTCTGACAGTCGAAAGCGGCGATTGGGTGTTGTTCCCTCTACAGGATACGGACTGCGTTGTAAGGGAAAAGCAGATCTCATAGTAGTTTTGGTCCTACCCGACCATAACTGCTTACCTAAACCTGTTTATCAGCCAATAATGCGTTTTCCCTCTACAGGATACGGACTGCGTTGTAAGGGAAAAGCAGATCTCATAGTAGTTTTGGTCCTACCCGACCATAACTGCTTACCTAAACCTGTTTATCAGCCAATAATGCGTTTTCCCTCTACAGGATACGGACTGCGTTGTAAGGGAAAAGCAGATCTCATTATCTCTCCAAACTTCTGAAACGATTTTTCTCTGAATTTGTTCTATAGGGAAATAATCGGCTCCACTGGAACTGAGAGCTGCTGTTCTGCAGAAATGGATCCAGCTGGTGCCATTCAGTTCTCCAGAGCTGTACTGCAGGAACACGTCGCTCCGAGGACAACCAGCCAATAAACAGAGGGAAAACATGAGGAAGACGCTGGAGGGGAAAAGTTTGGTTTTTCTCTGCGCAGGAGAGCCCCTTCCCGGGGGGCATTCTTTTTGCTGGTTTGATTTACGCTAGTTTGACTCTAATTACTTTAACATTTTGTTCTGTGGAGGGGATTCTGGCACTCCAGCTCCCTAGCTTGAGTCCTGTGGTTAATCGTCTTACGTTACACTTTCTATGCGTTTACATTCCAGTAGATCTAAAGAGGCACAGCGCTTCATTGCAACGGCCACTGCAAACAATCACAATTTTAGCTTCCATTGAAATATTTTAATGAGTATGCAATAAAAGACAAGAGGCTTTTGACTGAACCTTTCGAAGTTATTTCTGTTTAAATAAGGGGTAAATAACACATGGTTTATATATTCCGAAGTATAACAATTTTACCAGAAAGGAATCTACATAGCTACATAAATGATTTCAACATTATTTACTCTTTTCATCATCATTCCAAACACAATAAAATAAATACAAACACTTAAAATAAAATGTATGTATAAGGTTTTTTTTTACTCAGAAATTTAAATAAAAGAATCACGGGAGTGTGATCTGGTCCTTCTCGAATATCCATATAGGAGCATGGGTGTTGGTAAAAGAACACCAGGGAGAAAATGCACTCCAGGTGGTGAAGTCGTTTTAAAGATATGTTCAGGGTGGGGGGCGGGGGGGGATTCTGCCAGAGGGTCTGTGGGGAAGAATTGGTAGTCGCAGGGTCAGTAATTTAGAAACTGGCTTGTCACCTGCACAAATGATTAACAGCTTCCACAGACGCTAGGATGTAAATTAATTCCTGTGCTTTCCAGCTTTCCCAAACATTAAAACCATCTGTGGGTTAGAATCCCCCGCTGAAGCTTCTCTTGCTGACACATCTGTCCAGACATGAATGAGACAGGGTACGAGGAAGCGCTAACATAACCCCAAAATACAAGGTGATGCTTGGAAATTGACACAGTAAAACCTTAGTATAATTATTCCAGGTGGTTTTGCACTTAAATATGTTCCAAGCATGAGAACCCTGAACGTTATACTATATGAAAGACAGTAAGAACAGAGGAAAGCACTGTCTGAATAACGTCATCTGAAAGAGGCCATTTCAATATTTTAAACTTTCCATCCCTTTTTTGAACTGCTGTTTATAAGGTCAAGAGAGAACTTGTGCCCTTTCGATAAGTGTCACGGTCCACTTGTGGTTGTAAACGGCCACAACCTGCAAGAGTCACGCTTCCCCTCATACACCTACACAAGGGATGTGGGTAGCAGAACACTTGATTCTATAAACAGTGTTTTCGCTTAAAATAGATCTGCAATGACAACCCGATCAGTAGTAGTCCTCGTTATTCTCTCTCGTTGGGTCATATCCAAACATCTCTGTCCAGTCTTCTGATAATAAGGCAGACGCCTCATCTGGAAGAATGAAAAGATGACAACAGATTAGCAAACATGGCATTTAACCTTTTCACTCACAGCTCCAGAACCTGGGAGACCAGTTGGCCCTCCCCAGGTAGCTGAACCTGTGATGGTAGATGTTTGAATCGCGCTGAGAGGGTACCCTACCTGGCCCCAGTACTCCTAGCACTGCCGACGCTGAACTATTGCCTCGTAGGTTACGTGCCACACAGCGATATGTACCCGCGTCTCCAGGACTGGCGTCCTCAATTTGAAGCCAGCTGGACAGCTCGTACTTCATCGGGCCACCTCGTGACTGAATTTTTTATTTTTTTATTTTAAACACAGATTATTGGTAAGTATTAGTATAGGAAGCAAAATACTTTCAAACAAAGGAACCCTGTTGTACAAACAATAGCCTTTACAGAGTCTAATATAAAACACAGATCACGAATCACTTCAAACAGGGTGTTCGACCTATCTGCATCATATGATAGCTAGCTGTAATAATAAAAAAATACAAAATGAGTAGCGTTTACCTGTACGGAAATGTGGGGGTCGTCTCCAGGGAGAATTACGTCACTGCCATCCTTTCGCCATTCGATCAACGCCATTGGAAACGCGAAGACTTCGCACAGGAACACGATGCTGCTGCCGGTCACGTTAACAAGGTCGTACGGTGGGACCTTGATGAGGGGGGCTACACAGAACATTTTTCAATAATAGAGATCTATTTCCAAGCTAATTCATCGCGTCCATTCTGCGTGCGTACTACTATAGCGTACTACATGTCGACAGCTGTTTTTCCAATTACACCGTCAGCCCTCGGTTAAACGCACTCCTGTACCTTAAATGAAGATGAATTACACACCAGACTTTTATAGTTAACTTTATTTCAGTATCATGTGATCTACATTTGTAAGGCGTTTTCTTTAATAACCAGGACCCAGGAGGCATTTTGTGAGGCTCGTCAGTCGTATGTAAGACGATGCATATTTCACATACATGCCTTCTAAACAATATAATAAATAATGCATACAATACCTGATTGACAAGGACCGCTGCTCCGAACGACGAGTCCTTGCGTTGAATACGCAGCTTCATTAAATTGACAAATGTTTAAGTATGTTCTAGCGTCCGAACCACAAACTGCCTCTTGAAATATACAGATACACTGTGGTTCAAGCACCTCTCCGCGTTTCAGATCAGATATGTCGATTTTGCACTGGAGATCAGATCCGCAGAGACCGTAAAAGCCGCTTGTTGCGTCCAGGTCACACGGCTGACCCTCCAAGTTCCCGCACTCTGAACAGCATCCGCAGCGGTCTAAAACCAACCCAGCTCTGCAGCCTACGGCTTCAGGACACAGGTCCGGCGAACACTGAACACAGTCCGTTCCATTCCTGCCATCGGTTCCGACTTCCATCGTATCAAAATCTTCATCAGTGTCGTCAAGCTTGCTGTTTGGAAAACTGGTACAGTGTTTGAGGTATAAAACCATGAATACGAAAATAACTCTGTCACATACCATTGTGATTAATTCCAACCTTTTCCGAGTTTCCTATATCTTCCAAGAGTGGTTTGATTTCTTTACGTCCTTGTGCAAAGGTATTAGATATTTTAAAAACAGTTTTGCATGAGTTTTTGCGCTTTAATCAAGCCTTAGTGGGTTTTTTTATCCTTTCCAATCCGAAGTCTGCCTTCATTGTCCGTAACGTTGGCATCTGTTGAGTAGAACTTCAACTGTCTAGTCTTCACTCCTACCGCATTTCGCGGAAAAGGGGAGACAGTGCCTCCCGTTCCTGGCTGAGAAGCGCATAATACGAGCTGGGTAAGGGCAAAAGGGAAAGTCACACCAGACCCAGATAAGTAATATATTTACAATGCAGAAAAATATCTCAAAATTCTTTAAACTCCGGGAAAATTGATGACAGGAAATAAGTTCGTTACCAGTGAGTGCTGACCTCCTTTGATGTCTCGTCCACCCGCCACATGACCATCTCCCCCCGGACTACCCGTCTCCACCTTGGGCTGGAATGATTTAGAACAGCTTCGTGAAGCATCTGTATCGGCGAGTCTCACGAAGTATTTTAACGAGAATTTTTGAATGCGCTACTCTGTTCTCTGCAATACAAATGATTGGTTTATTACTGCAAACATTAAAGCTTGTTCATTTTTATAAGACATAATAGCCATTTATTTATTTATTTATTTATTTATTTATTTAAATCTCATTCAGTACGCACAGAAAAATGAGAATCGTGCTAAACGTTATATTCAGGACCTCGACCACAAGATGGCAGTAACCCAAATATTTAACCAAATCAGTTCGATGCTGCTTTGTATTAAACTGTAAAAATCGATGTAGTCGGCTACGTGGTCGTCCAAAAATGTGTGGACAATATGCTTAAACAGGATAACAAAACAGACATTTATGTAGAAAGTGCTGCAAAGAATCTTTATTTAGTATTGTGCCACTGGGAAATATTCAAAATTTCGTTGGCTAACCCTCTAAAACACATGGGCACTGCAGTCGCTGCAATGTTTTCAAATTACTAATTACTATATAAAAGTATCTTCATGTATTCATGGTATGTAAAATTATTTTTAATTAGATATGTTACTTCATATCTTCATTATCTCCAGTATGCAAAGACGTATAAAAAACCTTTTCCATGGCTGCTGTAGATTAGAATGGATTACGCTTGTAATCTAACACTTATTTTACTCATTACAAAAGGTATTGTGACAGTTTAGAGACCGATTGTTCTTGTAATAATGTGTTCCAGTGGCAATTATGAATATATCCTGGCGGACTCGCCAGTTTTCTTTTCTTTATTTTATTAATTGTTTTGCCTGTTCTTAGGTTTTAAGATTGTGTTACTGTTTTTGTGAGTGGTTTCCAACCCCCTTCTCCCAAAAACGTTCCAGTTAATAAATTATTAGTTGATTGATTCATTCGTTCATTAATGAATTGTCTATACTCACAATATCAAATCACTGCCACAGAACCATACACAAGTGTGTATGGTTCCCTAACTAAAAGTATAGGCATAGTGATATATGGATCATGGCTCTTTTGTCTTGAATAGCAGTTAAAAAGCTGTTTCTGACTAAAATGTTGCAGACTCAAATTACTACTTCATTTATTCCTTTATTTGGCAAATAGTCTTATCCAAAGAAATTTACCAGGCCAGCATATCTTCTTGTGTACAGGCATTAACAGACTACAAAAATAAAGTAAATTATCATGGGAAGGTATGTTTAATTGGCTGTTTTTATAACAGTATGTATGCCTTAAACGGTGCTTATTTATCGCATCATAGGGGAATACATTTGATATGTTTAAATTTGGTAATTCTCCTTGGATAACGCAGTGTTCTTAAATAAAACACTTCCAGACAGGCCTTGCCCTAGGGGGATTTACTGTGTGAAATATAACAACGTTGACGGTTAGTGACACCGTGCTTGTAACTCGAATAGTCTTTGTTTGTGTTCCAAACAGAAACACGAAGCATATCAAAGACTGTGGTCACACACGCCATCTATCCTGTGATTAGTATTGGTGAGAGAACCACCACGGGTTTCGAAATGCACTGCATTGATGTAGGATTACATACAAATCAGAGAATAACAAATTGCTTTATGCAATTTTGGAAAACTTTAGGAGTACTGAGGTCATTGCACTTTGACTCTGCACTTTACTGCAAGCCTCATAATATACAATTTAGGATGTATGATGAAATTAGTTTACAGTGCCAATTGGGGCACATTATTTGTGAACATGAATATAGAAATGTAGAAAAGTAAAAAAAACTGGCTTTTGTCTTTCAGTTACATCTAGGTGTCACTTCACTGAGGATTAACAGTAATGACTATGTCCTCAGAATAGGTCCGTTGCCCTTTAACACGCATGTAAACAAAGTTCCGCAATTGACGTTGATGCGCAGAATGTCTTACTTTGCGTCTCTTCATACAGCGACCAAAGGCGTTAAGGTAAATCCGGAACTGTTACACAGATTTGCTATACCGATTTGCGCGCATGCTCTGTGTTGGGGGGAGTGTTAAGCGCATGAATGGAGCAAAATGGCGGATCATGTGCAGGTAATCTGAGGTTTATGTTTTGGCATAGTAAAACATTTAATCATAAATAGGGCAGTTTTCGTTTTAGATTTTTGTGGTTCACATACAGGGTAAATATATTTTAATGCATGCGGAAAACCTAAAAAAACTCTAACCGAGTGATATATATTTATTTTTGGTGGATGCAATTAGCTAGCTACCTTCTACTACTAACACAGAGCAATGTGTGAGGCAGTGGCAAACTAGCTCTCAGAATGTTGACCCGTGGTCTGTCATCTTCGTTCAATGCTAAATACAAAGAAAACGGCAAAAGAAAAGTATATAAAACTCTGCAGTTTCTACAGAGCATTGTTTCCTACTGCAACAAGGAGAGTAATTTGAAGGCGGCTCTTTGGTTAAGACCATTCCCAACCAGTCTACAAGGCACACAGTCCATTTTGCCTGTTGCCACCGACTTTGTCCAGAGAATAATTTAAACTAAATAATAATCTACAATATTGTAGTGATGGTAGATCGGCTATCTAGGTCGCCACCTGGCATGATTGTGGTCGTTTTTTGGATGTATAAATTGCTTTTTTAACTTATTAGGTGGTTATATGACTGCTGGTTAACGCTTATTTATTTTTATTTAGTAAAACTTTAACGGATATTTAATTTCAACGTTTAACACCTTAATTCAGGTTACGGAATTAATATATCAAGTGGAGTTTCTTGATATATTAATGTAAAGAGAAACCCTGATATTGTATTTATTTGGGAGGAGACTTGTCCTGGGCTTCCGTTTGTGTTGGTGGTATGTAACACAACCCGTTGACGCTTCCCCGAGGCAGAAATCCGCTTCCCCGGGTCACATTGATAAAAGCTGTTCGCAGCGCGTTGTTGTCACTTGTGTTAAAAATGCTTTCGTTTTTATATAATATCTATGTCCTCTTGACGGATTTCTCGAGAGAAAATTATGTTGTCTAACGTAATGTTGTGTCCTACTACACCACGGGCTAGTTGTTTGTTTTTACTGCAAGGTACATTTTTCACCTGCTTTTTATAATAAATAATATTTTTATTTATTTAAATTAATCAGTGACATTCCTGAGAGATACATTTGGCCTTTTGAAAGTTGAAGACCGTATAGCTGTGTGTGTGTGTGTGTGTGTGTGTGTGTATATATATATGTATGTATGTATGTATGTATGTTATGTATGTATGTGTGTGTGTACATATACATACTGTACAGAGGCTCTAAGTATTTCTTTAGGCTACCTTAACAAAAAATAAACAAGCTTAAGACAAAATTGCATGCCCTATTTGATGTTGAAGGTTTAAATGTCACTATATATTTAAATGATATGGCAACTCCTTGGTTGTACCCTGCATTCCAGAGCCTAGCCCAACTAGAGGTCCTGTGTAAGCAGCTGTACGAGACCACGGACACCACCACCCGCCTCCAGGCTGAGAAGGCCCTGGTGGAGTTCACCAACAACCCCGACTGCCTGAGCAGATGTCAGCTACTCCTGGAGAGAGGGAGTGTAAGGCGCCCTGTTCCACTCCGTGGAAGTGACGGATAGCTTTGGGTTTTGTTTTTCTAATTTACACGGTCGTTTGTTGAGTTCTCAAGTGAATTCATTCCCCCTGGGAACCGAAAAGTGACCGAAAGTGTCTAGGTTTTGGACTTCCTGTTGGATCCTCTCACAGCTCTTTAGAGTGAACAGCTGGTTCAGTAGGTGTTTGTTAGCTGGTTCAGTAGGTGTTTGTTAGCTGGTTCAGTAGGTGTTTGTTAGCTGGTTCAGTAGGTGTTTGTTAGCTGTCGTTTCTCTGTGTGTTTATTTCAGTCCTCATACTCCCAGCTACTGGCTGCCACGTGTCTGTCCAAACTGGTGTCACGGACAACCAATCCTCTCCCACTGGAACAGCGCATCGACATTCGTGAGTCCTCGCTGCTGCGTTTACTGTGGCCC
>JAOVYW010002528.1:0-14977 GCA_025775045.1 Hiodon tergisus
CTCTCTTTCTTTGAAAAACATCTGTTGGGTGCATGAATCTCCAAGGCTATTTTTTGAAAGTATATTTGCTTTCTTTGAATGTTAATGTGCTTAGTGACAGGTGTTGGCTCTTTCTCACATCTGCAGGTTTTCCAAAAGAATAGGACATGCTAGAACTTCTAGTATGTTCAGGTTCCTGTGCAGGTCTCCAGGAACCCAGGCTGCCACCAACTGCACACACATTGCGACCCGCCAGTTATTGTAATGATGAATAAAAATACAAAATTCAGCAGCAATTATTTTTTTTTTCTGTTGTTGTGGAAGGTGCGAATGTTTTGTCCTGCCCACACTAACTAAAAGGAGAGATTGTGAACCTCTGGAGACTTTTGTGTCCTTTGTGTGTATTTATGGTACCCTGTGACTAGGTCAGCTGATGCGATTTGGCAGAGGAAAGCTAAGCAGTTTATGCATGCACACAGATGTATGCACAAAGGTCCACACACACACACACACCTCGCTCCTCTCTTTAATGGCCTAAGTGTTCCCTGCACGGTGTGTAGTCTTTAGCAGCTGGGGATTTTGGAAGCGGAACAAGACACCTGATTCAGACCAGATTTCCTCAAACTGCGGTTTAACAGGAGCTCCACGGGCGACTTGTCCCAGGTCCATCTGCCGTATGTGTACATGAGTCCGGCTGCAGCTCCCTTTCAGCACAACTCCCTGGCTCTCCCACAACTCTATCTTGTGATCTCTCTCTCGGTCTCCTTCAGTCTCTTTCTTATCTCAAACATTTGTTTCAGTCCTGTTGTCTATTCTTTCTTTTCTCAGACTTCCCTGTTTTCTTTCATCATGCCTCTAGATGTGTATCTATTTCCTTCCCACATCCTACCAAACCCCTGTTTGATGTCACTATTGGTCTACTCTAAAACCAGTTTGTGATGGGAACCTCTCTATTTTCTCAAGGCATCTCCGTGGCACGACAAAAAGGTGCTTGCTGAAGAATGAAGCAATTCAATGGAAGAACAACCGGTCATTAATGCAGATTACAGATATGCAGAAGAGAGTACAATCAGCAACCACAGAACGTGAAATGAACGATTAGAGCTGAAATTTTAAAAGATGCTTTTGTGTCATTCATGTTCTCAGTCTTCTACTCTCTCTCTCTCTCTCTCTCTCTGTCTGTCTGTCGGAGTCATTGTCATTGTCGGTTTTCACCAACAGCAGCCTGTTTGAAGGGCAGCTTTCCCTCTCTGTACAGAGGCGCTGCCGGGGGCCTGTGTGATTGAGAGCCCTATGGTTGTGGTTGTTCTGGTTTTGCAATCTGCATTTCTACGCTCAGAAGTCTTTAGGTAGACTAGTGGAGATGCCTTCAGTTTCCTGGCCAGGAAGACCAGCAGAGATGAGTGTGGTGCCAGGCGAACGTGACACTCAAGCAACCTGCCCGCCAGTCAAACCTACATCATTAACAAAGATCCCACACCCCCCCCCCCCCCCCCCAACTCTGCAGGGCGTGATACTACCAGTACAACGCCCGTTTATCACTTGACCATTTTTGGGGGCTCGCCCCTCGCCAGTACTGCCTGTTCAGTACTGTTCTGTGCTGAATTGGTCTGCGGTGGCACATGTTGGAGTCTTTGGTGGCGGCTAACACGTGCCCACCCCCCTCTCTTTTCTTCATGTTAATGCTGCTGCTGCTGCTGCTGGGTCGCTCCTACCCAGGTAAGACAGCAGTCTCTATTGTATGTGTAAGGTGGTCGATCGCCATGTTTACGTGTTCTGCACTCAGTCTGTTAAGCAGTAATTTGTTTTTTGGAATAGGTTTTAAAACAGTGTATATTGGCGTGCCACGCTGGCCAAGACGGGTTGTTATTCATGTAGTCCCATATCGATTGATTTCGACTTAAAAAAAAAGAAGCTTTTCTGGAAAAAGCTAAAAATTCAACATCATTGCCTTTGTGGTGTGTGTACGTGTGCACAGACTAGCTGGATGTGAGTCGTATGAAACATTTTATATTTACATTTGATATTTATTTAAAGTCATTTAGTCATTTAGCTGAGTCTCTTACCCAGAATCCTCTGTTTCTTGTGAAAAATAAATGTGGGGTGGAGTTTATGCTTTCCAGAGTAAATTGTGGGATGCTCTGTCTGTGTGTTGGAATGTTTCATTGGCTGTACTGGTGGAGTTAGCAGGGGGAGCTGGTAGTGTGATGGTAAATTCCCGGAGGGAGGGTGTTGTACAGGAGGTCCTGGCTGGGGGGTAGTTTAACAGGCCATGGGGTTGGGTGGGGGGGATGGGGGGCCTGACGTGTGGATGGTGTGGATTTAACTAGCAGGATGAGGGGACTAGTTTTTGGGTCAATGCATCCGTCTGGTTTATTGATCTGAATTTTCCTGACTGCTGCTTTCTGATCAATAGGTGGTGGTGCGACCTCCTCCACCCGAAAACCTTTTCCCAAAACACACACACACACATGCACACGCACACGCACAGAGCGTGTGGTGAGTAGGGAGGCTCCTCACATGTTTGTCCACCTGGCCCAGGGCGGAGCCGTTTGCGTGGGAGGGAGAAAGCCAGAAGTGGACCGGCGGAGCTGAACCGCCGGATCCTGCTATCTGACCACAGCTAATTTCAGTCTGAAACTAAAACGCAGCACCTTCTGTCGCATTCTGACATCCATCAACCGTGAGAGAGGCTGAAGCAGTCGCCCCCCCCCATTGTGTACTGAGTTGTGACGTGGGAATCGGGATGTCATTGAAAGCAAGGGCTATACTGTTGGTCAGTGCTGTGTGGGAGATTACTCATTGGAGGAGCAGGGTAATCATTCACTGTGGTGTGTTTACCGTCCTCAGAAGGAAAGTGTGACGGGGAGCACAAGGGAGGATTTGGGCCTTCAGTTTTCGGTGTTGCATAGAGTTACTCTGTTTACTACCGGGATAGCTGTCAGCCATATGGGAGTTTTAATAAAAAATAAACACTGGGGAAAAGTTCAGTCACAAGTTAGTGCTCCATTTCCCTGAACCACACACACACACGCGCGCGCACGCGCACAGTCAGACGCGCACACACACAGTCACACACGCGCGCACACACACACACACATTGCTTGAATATTTACCCAAATGCACAGCTGAAAACTTTACTAATAAAAACACACCCACACACACCCCCCCCCACAAGCTAAACACATGCTCTGGCTATGGCAGTGACGTCACCTGTCTTGTGGTCAAAGTGCAGTTCCTACCCCCGGCTGTGCATTCTGAAACACGCCGGTCTCTGGGGCTGCCATACTGATACTCAGGAAGAGAAACGCTGAACGCGCCGAGAAGAATAGACAGGAGCTCTGGGATTATCCAACCTCTGAACATGGGCCTGTTCTGACGTCAAGTGGGGGACTGCTTACATCCCTGAGATTGACAGACCCCTCTCCCCTTAGTCTCTCTTCAACATCTCTCTCTCTCTCTCTCTCTCTCCCCCCCTTTCTCTTTCTCTTATTCTGTTTTCCTGTGTAATCCACCTCTCTTTCTCTCGTTTCGATCTTCTCTGTCTTGTTGTCCTCCTCTCTCTGGAGCACGATGAACTCTACAGCTGCTTACCGGCAGTTTCTCCAGGATCTCAATGAAAAGAAAGGTCGGTCTTCTGCTTTTCTTTTCTATGAATTGTGACATGTGTAAAGGTTAATTCAATACATTAGTTACTTCCTGTCTTTCTCTATCAATTTAACATTCTAATTAATTAAAAAATGTATTAACACATTCATAAATGACTGAAAAAGAAATGTAATTTTAAAAGAATTGCAAGGGGTACAAAAAACCGGGAAGTAATACCAGTGATATTTGAAATGTATTTGTCTGAAAAGAGAAAACGTCAGCGCTGAAGTGGCAGAGGAAGCTGGTGGTGTGTGTCTCATTGGCTGTTGATCGATTCCCTATGAAGAACGCTCAGGCTGGTTCTGTTGTTTTGACGTTGCCAAGTGAGCCTGACCACGAGTAGGCGGCCAGATTTCTCGCCATAAGTGCCTCATTAAGTCGCGTGTTTTAATTAGCAACCGAGAGACAGCATGGGCAGGTCACCTCATACACCGTTGCCAATTGAGTGACGCTCACCCCAAGCCGAGGCGGGCCCCCTCGTAGTCTGTACGGGGCACGGAGCATGCTCTCCAAGGCTCATTCCATGATCAAGGTCTGGGTGCCTCCTGATTTAGGGCTGGCCTGTCTCCTTTTTTAAGGGAACCTGTCGTAGAGAGACGGAACGGGGCGCCGGGATACTCCAGGAGGGGTCGTCCTGGAGGGGTCGCCCCCCCCCCCATCTCCACAGCAGCTGCTGCACACCTGTTACTCTCCCATTGAGCCTGTGCATCAAGTCTACATTTTTGTACAAACAGAGAGTCACAATGTGTTATATTACAGAGAGAATTCAGCATTTTTTTATCGATTCCCAAGAAGATTGTGGAAAAATAGACAAGTTTATGCCTGAGAAACAACAACCTGTGATGTGATGTGGTGTGTGTGTGTGTGGACGAGTGATGCGTGATAACTGCTTTAACTTGACGTATGACTGATGAATGTATGTTAAATGTAACTCTACTGCGTCTGCAGCGTTCGGTCAGGATTTGTTTAAGGGGAGTCACCACTCTCTTATCTCCTCTCACTCTCTCTCTCCCTCCCTCTCTCTCTCCCTTTGTTGTTTCTGGTCTCCACACCACATGGCTGCATCTGTGTCCCTGTCTATCTGTCTCTGTGGCATTCTGTTGGCAGTGTAGCGTCGTGAACAGGGTTTAGTTTGGTCATCACTGTAAGGATGTTGCTGTAGAGGTTAATGTATCAATGTTACCTTTGTGTGTGAACCTGAGCAGGAATTGAACCCTCTTCCTATTAAACCACCACGGTTTGTCTCTCAGTCGTGCCCTGCACAGGACAATGATTAAACTTTAGGGCAGGCTGCGAGTGTCTATAACATCTGTAGAATTCTCTCGCTAAATTAGATGGATAATTCAGCTCGTCAACGGAATTGGTGAAGGGTGTGGAACTCTGCGCGTGTGTAGCGGCGTTAATGGGGTGAATTTGCAATAGCAAATGCGTTTGGATTATAGAGCCATTGAGTGAGTGTCTGGTCAAACACTTGTCTTACCCTTGCATATCTGTTAATTGAAAATGTAAGGGACCTTATTTCATTTAGTTGTAATTAAATCCTTGATCATGGGGCAGATGCTTAGATGGGTTCTATAAGGGGACACAGCAGAACCCACCCATTCTTTTAAACACTCCAAGGTGCTACAAACACAGGAGTCTTTGTCTCCGTAGAGCTGGGATCAACTTGTTCCTATTAAATACAACTCACAGTTCAAAAGTTCCTCAAATGGTGTTGGCTGTCCAGTAATGCAATCCTGCACCAAATGAGCAGAGCTTACTAAATTTCTGCCATTAACAAAGGCAGTCCCTATCTGCTTTGCCATGTTCTAACCCATTGAATTTGGGTTAGGTTGAAGACGGTAGTTTAGTGGGCAGGGAATGTGTTTATGTGATTTTTGTGCTTTGCCTTTTTATGGAGGGAGGAGGGAACGGTATGAGAGGCCTGTGTTGTGAAGAGAGGTAAATTTGGACTGAAAGCATCAGGTATCCCGGGCATTATCTCACAATCCCGTACTGTGTGTCTGTGTGTGCTCATCAGTAAATTTGTGTGTATTTGCATGTTTGCCAATTGTGCGTGCGTGCGTGCGTGTTGTATACTTTTTATATTCATGTTGCAGTGTGATCTCTCCAGCATGGCTAGGCTCCCCTGTCTGCCCCCCAGCCCTGTAATCCACACTAACCCTGATTAGCTCCAATCCCCTTCAACGCCTGCACGCTCACAGTGTTATACAATACACTCGAGACTCACACACTCCCTCAGAGACACAGGCTCTTTCTCTCAAACACATGCGCGCTTCTGACTTCCCATACAGGAGCCTCCTCTCTGAATGGGCTAGGGGTCTGAAACCAGCCGTGCCGCACTTGATCCTTGATATTGTTGCTTTTGAACTTGTGGCACACTGGTCCTTGCCACCTCAGCTAAGATCACATGCTTTCCAAGTTGGCATGCTGTCACGTTGTCATTTGTTATTATAATTTGGAGTAAAGGCTGCTTTCGTTAGCGTAGCAGTGGGCTCAATGGCAGTGTCCCATCTGGTATTCAGTCGTGAAGTTCTCCATTTCTGTTACCACTTTACCTTGCTGGGTGCCCATTCTGCTGAAAGAAAACATGACATCTCACAGTCAGGCCTGCGGCGGAAGTTACAAGCAGTTAATGGTGGTGTAAAGGATCAGTAGCGCATTTGGGTAACGCCCTGTAACCACCGAATCTTCTCATTGGTTAATCTGTTAGAATTAATTGCAAGTTTCTGTCAAACCGCGCGCACCTTTTAGCAGTTGGTTGTGGCTGTCTGCTTTCAGGAAATGTTGAGATTTCTGTGAAACATCTGATGTTAGCCATCAGCTCTGGTGGTGGCCATTACTTGGTTACAGCATGACAGGCCCTTTTTTCCTCCTTTAGTTTTATATCAGACTCACAGTTACTCATTCAGGATAGCATATTCTCTTCACCACTCAGGGCTTGAAAGCTCTGACAAAAATACTTCTGATCTCAAGTTTGATTGACACTAATAAAATGTTTTTAATTCTGAAGTAACTTTAGAGACGGCAGAACTGCCGCTGGTGCTGGAGATGCAGGCCTGAAGCGCCGCTCCAACCACAGATGTCCACGGCCAGATAAGGTTCACGCTCTGAATATCGTGCCCCACCAGCCAGGCGTGGCCGCCCTGCAAGTGAAACTATACATAAACAACACAGATGGGCAGAGGAAACCACCCCCGGCTAATCGTCTCCCTGCCGCTGGTGGTAGGATAGTGCCCCCCGTTGGCCTCAGTCAGAATAGACGCAAAGTGCTCTTTGAAACTCTGAAACGTCGACCTTTGGCAGGGGAAACGGGCCGCAGAATAAGGGGCGGCCCTGTCCTTTCTCTTGCGTTTGTCTTCAGTCCTGTCCTCCTGCCCAGGGCTTGACGGACTGCGGCGCTGTAATCACAGGCCCCATAATGAGGGAGTGCGGCGAGCAGCTCCATTGTCTCTCTCCGAGGCGTGGGCGGCTGTGGACCGCTGTGGAAATGAGAGGGATTGCGGGGAGCCGTCCCTCCAGTGCGGTGTGCGAGATGCAGCCCTCTGCACACGCCCTCCAGCTCCTCTAGGACACCAGAAATGCTGTAGTCACACTTACTTTTCACCCTGTTCACTTTTCCTCCCCACATTCTTCACACGTTCCTCTATTCAGCTGTTTCTCTCACTGATCTCTATTCTGCTTTCTTGGTTCTATTAGCATGACTTACAATGGCTGTATATACTGACAGTACCTGCAACCGCCAGTGCCCATCAGTGTTACTTGCCCTTGTGCAGATACTGGGAATAATAGGACACAGAACATTATCGGAATACGTCGTAAACTTACAAGTAGAATTACCAGGATTTGCTATTCACCATTTCTGCCCTCTATACTCAATCTCTCTTTGTCCCCTTATACACCTGGCTTTTGCTTCTGCTTTGAAATTCCTGCCCTGTGAGAGCAGGCCTTTTGCGACGACCGGGTACACTGTGTTCTGTACTTTGTGTCCCAGTACACTGAGGAGGACTGAAGACCCAGTCAGAACGTTACTAGGATTCCTAAGCTATTTCTCTCTGTAAACCGTATAATAGGTAGACTGTGTTATGAAAACATCATAAACTCATTACTCGTTATGCTCGTTACGGTTAGCTAATTTCTCTTGGTCCTCCAATAGACTCTTCAGATTATCAGATACTTGGCTACTTCTGCCTGCCTGGCGTGCCCTTTGTGTGATTCAGGAACCGTTGAATCAGCTAGTTCTGCCTGACTATGCGGTACAACTAGTCTGGTTTGACTCTCCTGCTGCAGTTAGATAACTGATTTTTTTTTTTTTTTACAGTTATGTTGTGCATTTCTGAGAGTGAGCCTTTTTCCTGACAGTGCAGGAGGAAACGTGCCCCCCTGGTTTCCTGTTTGTGTCCTGCCTACTTGGGCTGTGGCCCTTTCGTCTCCAGAGCGACCTTGGAGAGCCATTCCAAACTCCCTCCCCATTTCCTTTCGAGAGCAGTCAAACACTGGGACAGTTAGTAGACAAAGAGGCTTTGACTGAACTTCTGTAATTTGTTGAGTCTAACAAAATCCACAAGTAAACTGTGCCTTAGGAAGAGAGAAAGCAGGGAGGACAGTGGAGGGTCACGGTCAGTCGTTTTGGTGTGCCACCAGGGTTTCTGTTCCAATACCATGTCCCGTTTAACAATAAAACTGAAAGTGTTTTAATTGTTTAGCACTCCTGTATACGCAGCATTGATATCTCCCGATGAGCTGAAGTGAAGCAGAAGTGGCAGCAAACCACTACAACACGTTTGTCGTAAGAGAAATTCAATCTGTGCGGCTGAGAACCTTTGGAGTCATAGTGGAGCCATTCTCCCTCTATTCTCCTCCCCCTGTCTCTTGCAGTTTTCCCCCATCTGTTCCGGCGGCACGCTTCAAACGGGCCGCAGCCAACGGGAGGGTCCTGTCCGGTGCTGTGGCACCCCGGATCTGCTCGTTAAAAAGGGATTATGCCTCCTTAACGAAGCTGGTGCATGGGACGGGGGGGGGCAAGGGGGTCGGTGCTCGTTAGCCCCATGCTTGGACATTCCTGCATCGTTGTGTCAGGCTGCGTTGCGTGGTCTACGTCCTTGATTTGGGGATTTCCAGGGCAGCAGCGATGTAACACTGGCTAAGATGGAAAAGCCTGAGCACACGTGGCAGATAAGCACAACATTCAATTCCTTACGTTCCTACTTTCTCCTTTCCTAACTGCTACTCTGTGATGGGTATATATATACTGTGTGCCTCCACTGAGGCCGGCCTCAAAACGAGTGTGAATTTCTTCATGTCGCTGCTCCAGGGGCAATTTTTATACCCCACATACTGTGCTGAGGTTAATTGCAGTGGCTGACAAGGTTAAGCATTCTATCGAGGATGGGGGCGTGGCTTTAATTGTAGGGTTGCCGTGGAGATCAGAACGGCTAGGGGAAAAATGAAAGGCGGGCCTCCCCGGTTCTGCCTGCCCCTGTATTTGGAAGTGGGCCTCGCATTCTTCCCCTCTTTACCCTGCTGCCTTGTCTTTCTGCTCCTCTTCCTCTGACCTCACTCAGCTCTCTCCTGTTCCCTGCGCTCATTAACCTATGATTAACAGACCCTGTCCTCGCCTATGGAGTCTGGCCCCAAAAACAAAGATTTGGGGAGAGAGCGCAGCTCTGTTCTCAGGAGGCGTGATTGTAAATCCTCTCTGACTGGTATTCCCACAGGGCAGGTCTGATGTTTGTGCAGGGAATCCCACCTCAGTGTCGCCCCCTTGTCCAGCGTTCCGCCGTGCGTAGTTACGGCAGCTCTCGCCATAAACGCTGTGCCTTTCAAAAGGACTGGACTGTCCCTGACCTTCCTTGGGTCATGGTGAAAACGTGGGGTTGGCGCAGGTTTGTTTCAGGAAGAGTGGGTCTCCCTGTCGCGACTGTGGTGTGCTGGGCTGTAACCATGATTGAGAGAGTCTTGTGACGTGCCATCAAGGTTCCTGGCTCCTTCTGGGATTGGTCTGCAGATGAAGCCTATGCTCCAGTGTGGGCCAGTAATTACTGACCCATTTTGGTCATTTGAGTATGGACTTTGTTTCCCACAATGCTATAGTGGAAAATACAGTCAACTCAGAAGTTTGTTTCCTGTAAATGAAACCTGCCTGGGTTTTTAAAATTTATTCTTATGTGTGTCTGCCTGCTTGCACGCAAAGCTGGGACTATAAGAACGTTTCCTTTGGGTGGAGTTAATGGAAGGAAATGTGTCGCTTAGAGGCAATTCTACTTATTTAATCGGTTGTCCTCAGATAACGCTCTACCCTTTGTGCTTTTCAACTTCTCCTTGCTCAAAGAGGTGCACTCAAATTGGCTCAATCGTCCCTCCTTTTCACCCTCTCTCCTTGCTTTCCTCCTTATTCTCCCCATACTCATGGTTGTGTCAGTTTTATGCACTGGTGAGTTAGTGAAGTAGGCTGGCTCTTCCGTTGCCCAGTCAGTCTGTGATGGCTCGTGTGTCTGGGCCAGGAACTCAATTTCTCCTTTCTCTCTGTGTCCTGAGTTCATCCTCTGCGTGAAACAAGTCTGCAGCACCACAGTCTATTGTAATCTCTTAGCCTGGGAATAAACCGTTAAAACCCCCCCCCCCAAAAAAAAACAGTCGAAACAGTGCTACACTGTGACATTAATAGCCTCTCCATTCTCTAGCAATTTAGTTTGTGCCTTTATGCAATAATTACATATGAAAAGCATTTTCATTTTATTTGAATTGTATGCAAGATATGTAAATGGCATTCATATAGAGTAGTTGACCATTTATTAGTTTGGAATTTGATTTAAGATGTTCCTTTAATTTGGAATATTCCACACTTCCACCTGTCATAAACTGACCCTATTGGTAAGCCGGAGTGCCTGAAAAAGCTATGGTAGTAGCCGAGCTTGGGGCTAGCACTGGCCCTCATGCGACGCTCAGATTCTGTATAGTCACACAGTTTATCCCCTGCGTTAATGACATCTTTTTTAGTCTGTTACGTTGAGTTAGGGTACAGTAGTGTTGTTCAAGACTTTCTCACTTGATCAGTGTGGGCGCCACATATTACAGCAAGGAATGCAGGAATGTCTCACTTTATTCCTTTCTGTGCGATTGGTGATGTCTTAATATCTGTGCCGCTGCTGCTGCCTGCGCCTGAGGCATCCCCACGTGCCTTTTATAGTTCTGCTTGCGATTGGTGATGTCTTGAGCTGCTCAGGTCTGAGGATGAGGATTTCTTTGTCAGCTGAACAGACAGAACATAGACAGCAGGCTTTGAGCCTAGCCCTGATGCCACGGGCTCGATTACCGGAGCAGGGGAGCTAATCTGCTTGGCTCGCGGCGACTGGCCTGCCCACACGCACAGGTCTATGAGTTTGCTCCCTAATGCCCAAAGTTTAAGTCGACGGGGGTCGTCGAGTGTTGTATCAAGCGGCTTTTCATCCCAGCCAGCTCTTGTCTGGGACTTCTCTGCGGAGCTGGGTCGCCCCCTGTCTGTCGGAAAGGGTGTTACTCGCAAGGTTTCTGTGAAGTTTACTGTGCGAGTCAGCTAGGGTCACACACCCATGTTTCACATCCCCCATAGCGTGTGCGTTTTAATGCACTACTGCGCTCGCAGCCATTGGCTACTGTAGATAAGCCCTAACAAGCAACAAGACAGGACTTGTAGCGTCATGTGTCAGGACACATTGATTGATTACTTTAACGTTTGAGTTTTCGGGTCCAGTAAACTTTGTCACCGTACCGCTAGCTTGGAGAGACACTAAACCCTGAATGACACAGCCGCTTTGCCAGGGCGCCTCTTGCAGGCATCCTGGCTGTTTGTCAGTGTGGGTCATGGTGCTGGGAAAGGGAAGCAGAAGGACCAATGTGAAACAAGGGAAGGGGGAGTCAGGGTCACGCTGCTCAATTCTGGCCCTTGCAACTATAGCTGGGAGGGGATGTGCCCATTTTCCATGTGTTTCCATCTATGCTTGTGGATGGGAGAGTGCGTATGTGTGTGTTGCTGTAGGCTGACCAGGTTTGATGTCATGCTGCAGAACTGCAGTCAGCTGCGGTGTGTTGTGTCAGTGTATTCGTGGGAAAGAGAGAGGGACCGTGTGTGTGTGCGCGTGCGGTCATGTGACTGGTGCATATTAGCATTGGTACACAATTGGCCGAGGCGGTGAGGTTTGTGTGTTTATGGAGAAACGGTGCAGTATTGTATAACCACTGCCTATGTTCGTTTACTTTGTTGGAGAATTGTTTAGTATCTTGGTGCAGAGCTGTAGCTGGAGCGAACGATGGAGAGGGTGAGGGGAAAAGATGGAGGGATGCCAGTGTAGGGGCGGGGGGAGGAGTTTCAGAATGAATGGGAAACTGAGGGCATAACAGGAGGGGCTTCCTCTGCTCCTCCGTTGATAAAAGGCCGGGTCACTTCATTACTGTCATCGCTGTCATCAGCCTGCCCGCTTTCTTTATCTTGCTTCCTCTGGGTTGTTTTTGGCCACGTGGCATGCTGTATGTTCCAAAGAACAGATACAATAAAGTAAAACCTACTGTCTGTGTGTGTGTGTGTGTGTGCGTGCGCATGCGCGTGCGTGCGCATCAGAATTTGTTTCAGAATGACTTTGCTGGACAGCTACTCAATGGGGAATAGAGAGGATGGGAGATGCTTGAGCAGGTCTTGAAACCGACACAGATTGTTGTGAAAACTTTTTGAAGCTAGACTGCTCTTTGTACAACTTTCAACAATTACTGTAAAAACTGTTATCTCTGTGAACAAGAAGGCTGTCTGTCGGTCCAAGGCTTTGACTCGGTGTGAGAGTTTATCCCCTGCCTCAGAATGAATGGAGTCATTCATTGCCCAGCTCTCTACAAAACACTACTGTCTCTCTCTCTCTCTCTCTCTCTCTCTCTCTCTCTCCCTCTTCCTGTCATGGCCTCGCTGTGCTGTTCTCGCAAGTCATGTGTTTGCAGTGTCCACAGCTTCTCAAAGCTCTCAAGTTCATTCTTTTTACTTCCTGCATTTTTTAATTGCTTCAAGCTGTGAGTTGGGTACACTCCTTCAGCAAGTCATTGGTATTCAGGTGTGTGTGTGTGTGTGTGTGTGTGTGTGTGTGTGTGTGTGTGTGTGTGTGTGTGCACGTGCGCATGAGATGTCCATGTCTCTATATCCAAGTCTCTGCTGTTCTGTGGTGACATCACATGGGTGACCTCAGATTTGTGGCTGCAGCCCCAGCACCTTTGAAGTTCCCCTTTTTCAACTCAACTCAACAACCTTGGAATTACATACAACGTGTTTATATAGTGCCGTGAAAAAGTATTTGCAAATGTTGCAGATTATCAAACAAATTTTTATATTAGACAAAGATAGCCCGAGGAAATACAGAATGCAGTTTTTAAATGATGATTTCTTTTATTAAGGGAAAAAAGATATCCAAACCTGGCCCTATGTGAAAAAGTAATTGGACCCCAAACCTAATAACTGGTTGTGCCAACCTCGGCGGCAACAACTGCAATCGTTTGCAATAACTGGCAATGAGTCTTTCACATCGCTGTGGAGGAATTTTGGCCCACTCTTCTTTGCAGTATTGTTTTAATTCAGCCACATTGAGCATGGACGGCCCGTTTAAGGTCATGCCACAGCATTTCAATCAGATTTAAGTCCAGACTTTGACTAGGCCAATCCAAAACCTTTATTTTGGTTTTTTTGAGCCATTCAGCAGTGGAATTGCTGGTGTGTTTCGGATCATTGTCCTGCTGCATAACCCAAGTCCGTTTGAGCTTGAGGTCACGAACTGATGGCCGGACATTCTCCTTCAGGATTTTCTGGTAGAGAGCAGAATTCATGGTTCCGTCAATTACAGCAAGTCGTCTAGGTCCTGAAGCCCCAGACCATCACACTACCACCACCATGTTTGACTATTGGTATGATGTTCTTTTTATGAAATGCTGTGTTCGTTTTACGTCACAGATGTAACGGGACGCACTCCTTCCAAAAAGTTCAACTTTTGTCTCGTCAGTCCACAAAATATTTGCCCAAAAGTCTTGGGGATCATCAAGATGTTTTTGGCAAATGTGAGACAAGCCTTTGTGTTCTTTTTGGTCAGCCGTGGCTTTCGCCTTGGAACTCTCCCATGGATGCCATTTTTGTCCAGTCTCTTTCATATTGTTGAATCATGAACACTGACCTTAACTGAGGCAAGCGAGACTGTTCAAAGTTTTCTCCATTTGTGGACGATGTGGTTCGTTGGAGTCCCAAAGCCTAAGAAATGGCTTTGTAACCCTTTCCAGACTGATACATTTGTTTCTCATCTGTTCTTGAATTTCTTTAGATTGAAGCATGTGATGTGTGGCTTTTTGAGCTCTGTTTGCCTACTTCCCTTTGTCAGACAGGTTCTATTTAAGTGATTTCTTGATTCAACAGGTCTGGCATTAATCAGGCATGGGTGTGGCTAGTGAAATTAAACCCAGCTTTCCAAAAAATGTGGTTAATCACAGTTCATTCATGATTTAACAAGGGGGGGGCAATTACTTTTTCACATAGGGCCAGGTAGGTTTGGATAGCTTTTTTCCCCTTAATAAATGAATTCATCATTTAAAAAATGAATTTTGTATTTCCTTGGGCTATCTTTGTCTAATATTAAAATTAGTTTGATCTGCAACATTTAAGTGTGACAAATATGCAAATAACGAAGAAATCAGGAAGGGGGCAAATACTTTTGATGTATTTGCGTCACCCTTGTCCCCTTTGCATGCTTGTGAATTTCTTTTCTCTGATATTGTTTCATTTTTCACATTTACTGAGAAGATGTAGCCGTGTCCATTTAATTGAGATTTCAGTGTGAGCACAGCCTCTTCTTGCTGGGCTGCCATGTCTCCCTGTGATGACTGAGCTCACCCAGGCTGTGCTTTGTCAAGGTTTCTCTCCGTTTGTAATTTTTCATTGTGGTCAGTTAGTCTGCCTCAGTGGATTCTCTTTTTAGGGCCCCTTTTACTTCAGACTTGGCCTGTGCTTCCCTATAAGTACTTTTGTTTAGAATTTAGTAAAAAACCTTTTTTTTTGGCTCCGATGTGCTGTCCTGAGGCTGCTTGGGGTTAACTGGGGTAAGTGCTGTGAGCCTCATGACCAGCTGGGTAAGGCACCTTGTTCTGGATTCAGCTCTAGCTAATGAGAGGTATTGCGATGGTATTAGTGGTTGTCGCTGGATGTAGGCCTTATTTTGCCCTCCACGTGTTTGTTTTTTTTAGATGGTAGAGAATGGCTTTTCAGAATTCTGCATGTAGGCTATTTGCAAATTCTTGCTGTGTAAGCGGACCAAACTCCTCACTGTCATATAGGGCAAATGGTTTGATAATTTAT
>JAOVYW010002529.1:0-14976 GCA_025775045.1 Hiodon tergisus
TGGGGGTTGAAACCGCCCCCCCCCCCCCCGGCCTGTGCCTCATAAGGACCTGATTTTATTTTGTTTTTGTTATAGTATTTGTTAAGACGTCGACATCGAAAGGCTGGGAGCACTTTCTCCCGTAACGTTGGCCTTATGGCACTTGGCTAATTGAACCTAAAGCAACTGGAAGCCATTTATCATCTGTCTGACGTGTCTAAATTAGCTTCCCAAACTGACATGTCTTCACTTATCTGTCTGCATGTGCAGGCGAAATGCACATGCCCAATACGCCGAGTGGGTGGCCCTTAAGTTTGTTCGACTGAATGACCCGTGTTATTTTTCAAATGGCCCTTATGCCTGCAAAAGGGTGATCAGCGGTTTATGTATTGATTGGTGTTCGGAGGTGTTCTGTGCTTTGGTTAACGTGACTGGAATCCACCTCTCCTCGACTCATAGGCCTGTAACGACGCAGGCGGTTTCCCGAAGCTGCCAAGGCGTGGATTAGCGTTTGTGTGCGTGCGTGCGTGTGTGTGTGCGCGTGCGTGTGCACGTATGTTTGCACAAATCTGTTCCCTGCAGTGCTGAGATAAAGTGCTTTTATCATGCCCCCCTTTAAAAATTTAAAATAAAAGTCTCCCCTTCCCCCATCTGTTCAGCTGTGCCGGACTCTCACGCAATGGGAAAGTCTTAAACCCAATGATCGGACCTACATTTAGAAAAAAATCGTAACTCAATTTTTAAAATTCCTGTAGCGGAGGAGTGGCTGTGTGGTCCAGCCCGGAACGTTGGGAATTTATTAGACTGCCAGCATGAGGCGTGTGTTAGCATGGCAACCAGTGGAGGGAACTCAGCGTCAGCACGGTTTTTTTGGGGGTTTTTTTTCCCCCTCCTTCTACTTCAGTCTGATTGATTAGGGATCAGAAAGGCAGGAGAAAGAGATGTAAATGGGATGCTCTGTGTCTCCCACCCCTCCCTTTTCGTTCATCTTCGAGGCGCAACATAACGGGTCTGCTGAAAAGGTGCGTTCTCAGTGTGGTGCCGTGGGCCGGAGATTAGAATCCTCTTTAAAGCGGACTTTCAGCATTGACTGAAGTATTGATTGGCGCTCCCATCCGGTCTATAACGCCAGATTCCCTCCGGAGAGACAGGGCGGAAGAATCGCCTATTAGCATTTTAGCTGCTTAATGTGGGGTCTTTTATTCCAGCAAATTCTACGCGTCCCTCCGGACATGTCTTTTTGCCCCACACTTAATTTATTTGGATTAGAATGCAGTGGGCAGTATTCATTGATTGGTTTCAATCCATCCTTCGATCCGTTTGCCGTTTTGGCGGTTCAGCGTTCCCCTATTGCCACGCCGTTCGACTCCACAGTACCATCCTTCTGGTTCATTGGTAATGTTTATTGTGAACAAATACAGCGTTTACATTATGTCTTCATTTAGCATACTGCCCCCCCCCCCCACAGATGCCCTAGGATCTCTTGGCTGGTGCTAGGCTTGTATTGTTAGCATGGCCCTGCAAGCAGCTGGTCCAGCTACTTTGGATATTTTGGGACCCCTGGCCATCTTTGGTCCTCCCCGTCAGCCCCGCTTGTGACCCTGTGGGGCCGGTTTCCTTTCACAGTTGGGACCAGGTTGGAGGTTGTGGCGATGGGGGAGGAGAGGAAGGATTAAAAATAAAAGACCTGTGCTAAAGTCTGCCAACATCCACCCCCCCCCCCTCCCCACATGGCATGCACTGAACTGGATGGACGATGTTGCCATGCAGGGGTTTTACAACCGCTCACAAAAATTGTACCAGTGACAGACTTGCTGCCCTGTCAGTGCCAGACCCCCCTTTTTTTGTAGGCTCGCAATGGTGATTTAAGAGAGCTGAAATGTGTAAAGAACACCATATGAGTCGTAATGACCGTTAACCACTTTCCCCCTCCTGTCTCGTTCACCCGGCTTTCCTCACCCTCTCTTCCCGTCGCCTGGGTTCCCAGATCTGCACCTGGCAGCGGAGCTGGGAAAAACCCTCCTGGAGCGTAACAAGGAGCTGGAGGACTCCCTGCAGCAGATGTACCTCACCAACGAGGAGCAAGTGCAGGAGATTGAGGTACGGGGGGAAGGGCGAATTCTCAGCTGGGGAGTTGGACTGAAAAGGTTGTTTACTCTCCAACCGAGGATGCTGGGAAAGGAGGAGATGGAAACTGCTGTTACAGAGATTACTTGTTTGGACCACCCATTGTTACCCAGAGGTCCTCCCATATCGAAAGGCCGACCTTTCCTAGGCAGTGCTCGGCCAATTGCGATGGGCTACTCGGGATCCTCTTGAAAAACAACATAAAAAACATATTTTATTTATTTACTTATTTTTTACCTCCCAACAAAATATTCTACCTAGTGGGACTGAACCAAGTTTGTGTAAAAATATTTCCACCTGCGTGCTTGAATAGGGCATAAGTATATTTATAGATGTTAATATACTCGCAAGATCCCAGTATGTTGAGTCCACTGTATTACTCTTAGATTAAGCTCAGGGTAAAGTCTGGAAGACTAGTCTCTCAGGTAATTTGTGCTGTACTCTCAAACCGCACCATGCCACTCTCCAGTTCCCTAATAAGAGCCGGTTGTCGAGGGGGCGAAGGAGTTTGCCGTTTGCATGCGTCAGTGTCGACCGGTTTTGGGTGCAGTCGGATAAGGGCTTGTTAGTTCTTGTTAGGTGTAATGTTGTTTTGCGGGCCCGGTCGTGCTGAAGCAAAGAGGGCTCCACTATGGTGTGTTCCCCCTGGGACGTGAACTGCGTCCTGGGATATGATGAGGCTGGTTTAAATCGGAGCCGATGGCTTGGGAACAGAGTGGTGCAGTCACATCGTGATGTCACATGAGCTGATGCAGTAAGAGCTCACCCTGCCTGAAGGTCGTCCAGGAGCAGCTCTCTTTTGTCCAGCTGAAGGGCACCGTAGAGTGTGTGTGTGTGTGTGCGCGCGCGCGCGTGACTCAGCAAAAGCCCATTGTTTCGAGCATTCGTGTACATGCGCAAGATTTAATTCAAAGCGATGGGACATCACAGCGTGCATCCCGGCTAAAGCGCTTGCTCCGGGTGCAGCCACATCACCGTGGCGACCATGAGCTTGCCAGCCTTGGGGCTTCATTAGTGGTGCGGGGAGTAGTTATGTAACATGACGGGGGGGAGTCACAGAACATCAGCAGAGGAGTAAGCTAAGCGCTTTAATTAACCCCACGGATTATCCTGTAAGAGGTGTGCACACAAATTAGTTTTTCGCCTTGACAAGAACAACAGGAAGTAGCATATATTACCATTAGCACTGCACCTTATGGTCCATGCCATGTGCCACCGCTGTGTGCCACCGCTGTCTGCTGTTTTAGTGTGTGTTGGCTGCAGGGAAATGCACTGAAAACCGTCATTCCGATGCATACGCTGATGACACGAACACAATCTCGCAACCCCTGTACTGCTGTATCTGATTCACTGACCCAAGGGCACAGGCAGGAAATGTATCTTTGCGCCTATGAATAACTGGGTTTCCCATAGGCCTGAGATCGAGAATACTTTTTATCTAAAGGGAGAGCCTGTCTTAAGAGTGTCAGTGTAAACCAGATTTTTACGAGACTGCTATGCAGAACAAATTTTTCAAGATCCCACAATCCATCACGGGGGGGAAAAGACAGTTACTTTCAGATTACATTAAGCAGTTGTGTAGTAGTTAAATTTAGTAGTTTCTCATATAATTACAAGCAGAACGAAATGGCTAAGCTAACAAATTGATCATTCTTCTAAGCTTCTGAACTCGAGGTTTTTCAACCAGGCCAACTTCTTGCATTTAATTGCTTTTACTAAACCCCACTGCTCTTTACTTCTATCTGTAGAAGCCAAAGAGCTAGGCTTTATTTAATTGCATTTTCAACATTCTGTTTTGAGGCGCACACGTTTATTAAATAACGGGCAGAACAGTCACAGGAAGGTCCGGAAGATGTGACGCGTGTCTGAGCAAACTGGTCTTTTGCCCTATAGTACCTTTCAAAACAGCTGGACATGCTGCGGGATATGAATGAGCAGCACGCCAAGGTGTACGAGCAGCTGGACGTGACGGCGCGCGAGCTGGAGATCGCCAACGAGAGCCTGGTCCTGGAGAGCAAGGCATCGCAGCAGAAGATCGAGAGGTGAGGTGTTGGAGTGGCCAATCGGAGAGCGGGATCGGTGCAGCCAATGTTCTGCGTCTTTCCTTTCATTGGTACCTACTGATGTACACACAGCTCTGCGATTTCTGACGTTCAATGATATTAGTGAATTCTTCTGAATGAAGACATCCAGAATCCTTTAGCTTATTTGGGACAATTTGCAGTGTAAATCTCCTCTCCAATTTACAAACTACAGTGGCACACCACAAATTTATTCTTGGTGTTACGCAATACCAATTGCAGGTATGTTATTCAGGTTTTTTGAAGATGTCGAGGACGGTGCATACAGTGTCCCGTCCCACAGTGACGTTTGTTTGAAACTGGACACCTCCTGCTAGTTTTTCGGTACTGCTCGGATTGATCCAACGACTGGCGTGCCTCTCCCATAACCCCGTGGGGGGGCAGGTTGACGGGGACCATTGAGCTGCTGCAGGGCCAGGTGGAGGTGCTGTCCACGCAGGTGGAGGAGCTGCGCGCGCTGGAGCAGCTGAGGGTGCGGCGCGAGAAGCGGGAGCGGCGCAAGACCGTCCACTCCTTCCCTTGCCTGAAGGAGCTGTGCACCGCGCCCAGGTGAGCCACTGAGACACCATCAGGTGGTTTCCGGCATTGCGTTGCGTTTCGCTCTGGGTTCATCTGATGGTTCTGTGAGGGCACCCCCTAGCTTCTTCTCTCAACGGGTTTAACCTGGGTGAAGGGTTTGGCTAGCGATGAGAACCAGTAAGCTAAAAGATACCTATTTGGACCGACTTTCATCATGTCTGGTCTAATCCTGCTCATCTGTAAAACGCGTGCCGACTTTGCCCATGGAAATGAAGGTGAATTTAACGTGTGGCGCACACGTGTATTTGAATGTCACGGAATGCGGCCCCTTCTGCTTTTGCTGCATTTCACGTCCATCCCTTTCAGGTACGAGGACGGGTTTGTGGTGGGCAGCCCGGAGAGCCTGCGGATGGAGGCCAGGCGGCAGCCGCTGGAGGAGGAGAACGAGAGCCTTCGTGAAGCCGTGACGTCCCTCCGGTCGGCCGTGAAGGCTGAGCGGGGCCGGCGCGAGGGGGCAGAGCGGGAGTGCGCCGCCGTGCTGCAGGAGTTCGGCCGGCTGGAGCAGCGGCTGCAGGGCGCGGAGGGCTGCCGGCTGCGGGTGCGGGAGCTGGAGGCCGAGCTGCAAGAGCTACAGCAGCTGCGCCGAGCCCGCACCTTTCTACTGGGTGGCGAGGATGGGCTGACGCAGACGCTGCTCAACAACACCCCCGAGACGGACACGCTGGAGGAGGAAGTGGTGGCAGGGGCGTTGTCTGGGGGCGGGGCCAGCGAGCCGGGGGCTAGAGACGAGGAGGCGGAGCTGCTGCCTGCCTCCAGCCCCGTCCGTAAGAGCTGCAGTGACACGGCTCTGAACGCCATCGTGGCCCGCGACGCCTCGGGCCGGCGCCGGGGCAGCTACGCGCTGCACGCCAACAGCGTGCGCAAGCGAGGCATGTCCATCCTGCGGGAGGTGGACGAACAGTACCACGCCCTGCTGGAGAAGTACGAGGAGCTGCTGGGCAAATGCCGGCGCCACGAGGAGAGCCTGCGGCACGCCGGCGTGCAGACCTCCCGCCCCGTCTCCCGGGACCCCTCCATGCGGGACTGCGTGGCCTCTGCACCGCCCCCGACCGCCCCCGAACAGGCCCCCTCCACACCCGAGGCCATAGAAAGCATTAACAAGCAGGTTGAGGCGGTGGACAAGCGGCTAGGCCAGAACACGCCTGAGTACAAGGCCCTCTTCAAGGAGATATTCTCCCGCCTCCAGAAGACCAAGACCGACATCAGCTCCTCCAAAGCTGGCACCAAAGCGGGCAAGGCCAGCAAATGAATCAAGGCGAAATCCCACCAAACCTCCTCTTCCTCGGCTGTTCCCAAGTGGGACTTTTTAGAGGTCATTGGTTGTGTCTTGGCTGACCTTTAGCTCACTTGCAGGATCACTCGTCCGTCACTCCAGACTGGATCAAAACTCACTGGAGAAACACAAATTTAAAAAACAAAGGATTAAGCCAAGCTACAGATCTTTTAATCGGTCTCCTTTGAATACCCTTATCTGGTGCATTAAGCTTGTAAGAATTGCCAAAAACTGGGTCAGTTGCTTAAAATGATCAACAAGCACCACATTGAAACCCCCTTATTTCCTAGTCAACATTAGCCCATAGATAATTTCTGCGTTGTCCTATCTAAAAAATATTAAAACCATTTAATCAGAAGATGTGTTGCTAGTCTTCAAACACCTACTCCATGACTTCAGGTCAACCCTCGTTCCCATTTTATCATTTTGCTTGTATTCCAGAATGGCCTCGATTTGACATCCATCCTTAGGTGTGGTTAACAAAGGGGGGGGGGGGGTTCCCAAGGATACAGGGCAATAACTGGGGGAAGTAGCTTTGAAACGGTGGAGACAGGCTTTTGATTCCTGCCAACATAATGATGTTCTGCAGCAATGCCTTAAACCAGGGTTGGAGAATCCTGGTCCTAGAGGGCTGCAGTGTCTTTTGCTTCTGATTAATACCTGGGATCACCAGGTAAGATTGTTTCTAATTCAGGAAATGATTTCAATTAAACAATTAAGAGGGGTGAGGAACTAGCAGACAATGCGAACCCTAAAGGACCAGGATTTCCCACTCCTGCTGAAAACTGAGCTGTTTTGTCCTGAGATCCAGAACTTTCTCTGAGTGTAATACTGCATAAATGCAATTTATTTGAGTTTTAGGTTCTATTTTTTTTTTTCATGAAAGGCCTGGACAATCCGCTGATTAAAGACTGTTTTCCACCTTGCTGGTCCTTAGAAACAAATTTTGTGCGACTTAATGCCTGGGAGACAGGCCTTTGTAAACTTATTTCTGATTGTTTAAATGTTCAGCATCTACGGAGAACCATCTTTCTCCAACCCCTCATGTACGTTTCTATCTGAAAGGGTTTTGCTTTGTCAGTCCAGCCATAGATACTGCACAAAATGTATAAACGGTTGTATCGTCACGTTGGCGTAATTGTGTGCAGCCTTGCTAATGGTTACTTCAATTTTAACACAAACTATGACCGCATTAGTTGAAAGATTTAACTAACAGTATTACTCATGGTAGCTAAATATTTTGACGGTGGGAGGAATATTAGCATTCGCCTGCTACCTAACATGTTAACTCTACGGCCGTGCGACAGCTTCGCTCAACTCTAATCAAAATAGTAAGATCACTCAGGATATTAATTACTGAGAATCGGTTCATCGTTGTATTTTGCCATATCGTAATAATAGCCTACAGTAATACCTGTCAAATGAAAACAATGTTTTCATGTCACGTTCTTCAGCAGCAGAAAAATATTTTTACTGGCTCTTAACCAGATCCCTTTACTCTGCCAACACGAATCTGCTTACGGTTGATCGGCAGCAGGGCCTCCGTGTCAGTACTGGTTCTGAGTAGAATCGGGTCAAAGCTGGGTCCACTTAACTCAGGGATCCTCAAACCGTTGCAGAGCGAAGGAACTGGCATGAAATTAAAAGGCAAATTACGTGTATACTACTGGTAACGGAAACGAGAAATAATCTGGGGTTTGAGGAAATGTTGCCAAAATGGAGCCTGGTTGATCCAGTTTAAAAAGGCTGTGAGTGTTTTCTCCTCGGAACACTTATCTGGGCACTGTTTTGATAATTTGTTCCTATTGCACTAGACGATGCTTTGAGCTGTCTCGTTTATTATATATTTATTGATGTGTGTATTTATTTTCCTTTTATACTGTGGACGGATTGGTTATCAGAATCAATCCGTTAAACCTTTAGTGCATAGATCTAGATACTGTGTTATTTCAAGAAGTTTGCTTAAATATTGAAATAAGTATGTCAGGAGGGTATACTAAAAAAAACACTCATTTGAACTGATATAAACACTCGTTTACTTAATGTGAACCAACTGTTAAGTTTTTTTTTGGAACACGTTTTTGTCTTTTCGCACCTAGGAGTTGTCGTTAAGAACATTCCACTGTTATATGAGCAAGCCCGTTACATTTGCCCTATTCGAATCTGTTCAAATATGAATTTGGTAATGCAATTGTTAAATTATGTTCTACTGTACCATCTTGGATAACTTTTTCATCTATTACATTAAAGCATCGAAACAAGTCTAATTTTGTGTATTTATTGCCAATTAGTGTATTTGTGTACGTACATTTACTATGTAACACGAACTAGAAAGCGAATGGATCATCACACGAGTTAATGCACACGTTATTGGTTGAATTAATGAATAGTAAATTGTAGTAATATGAACAATAATTGATACATTTACTATTAATTAATCAAGTAAACCATATTGCATAGTTTACTAAGAGATAACAATACATAATGCAGTCCTAAAAATATATTCCTGAATTCTTATACATTTTACAAAGTAGGCCTAAAATAATAACAAGACATACACGTTAATAACGTTTCAATAACTTATGAAATGACATAAGACAGCGACTACTCTCTCAGTTAGGTTTTGGTTTTTCGAAACAATCAGCATACTGAGCTCCTCTAGTTGTCTTCAACTAACTGCCACAAATTAACAGAGCTGAGCAGTTGTACGCGTATCGTTGAAAGCATCGAGAGGTGTGCTTATAGCTGATGGCTGCGTCGAAGAACCATGACTCACATAAAGTAAATTGTCGTCTTATTACAGTCAGTCATTTTAACGACATCTCTTTGTCGTACGACGATGGATGCTACTGGTGCTAATCAAATCGTGCAGATGTTGTCTACTTGCTGAATGTTTTCAAACCAAAAAACTACCAACACGGTACACTTTACCTGACGGAGTTAAAGTGCTATGGGAGGATGCTGTTGACGAGATGTACGAGAGGAAAAGTTGGCGTGACGCTAGACCATCATGGCGGCTGGAAAGTGTAGCCAGGCGCACTGGCTAAAGAGGAAATGGCGCTCCAAAATAGTGCCGAATAATGCACAGGCCTTTGTATATTACATGGTTCATAACTGTGGCTCTAATTGTGTTAATCATATTTTGAGAATGAATTGTTTTATTGCTAACTATACAAAAACATTTGCGTCTTACTCCAAGCATATCTGTGTGCTTTATTACGCGTGTCACAACATTGTTGGCTAGCTTAATAATATTAGCATTGAGCATACTTAAGTATACGTAATCAAGATAATCAAGTAATTTATGTTTAACTGAATTGTAATGATGAGGTTATGATAACTTAAAATAGGTAGGGTTTGTGTAGACCGCGTGGCCTAATGGATAAGGCGTCTGACTTCGGATCAGAAGATTGAGGGTTCGAGTCCCTTCGTGGTCGTTTTTGTGTGGTTATGCTCGTGTGAAATTTATATTCATATTTAGTCTGTAATTAGTTCGCTTATAAAAAGTGGAAAAAGATAATAGCTAAGTATTAGGAAAACAATTCGTAATCTCAAGTTTCGACGAACATTTAACGAATGAAATAAATAATGTCCATTATATTTCAACGTCGCCCCAGTGGCCTAATGGATAAGGCACTGGCCTCCTAAGCCAGGGATTGTGGGTTCGAGTCCCATCTGGGGTGTGTGCTTTTTGATTAATAATCATTATTGAGTCTTCGTTACTTCAACTCAGGTAAATACTTACGTAAAGTGCAAATACCCGGTATATAATTATATTTAGAAGCGTTACTTGCACCGTTATAGCAGCGCTGCAAAAAATATACACTATACGAATATACATATAGAAATATTAAAATAAAATCCAAAAAACCAACATCACTAAAATACTAAATACAAAGAAACACTGGAAAGGAAATGAGAGCTGCTGCTGCATTAGCCATTAGCCGGGCGCCATCTTACCAGGAACTGTAAACATATGGAAACACACTTTTTGCTTTTGTTCCCTTATTTCATATAGTCGCTGTCTTATTTAATATAGGCAATACATGCATTTAACCTGTAACATCTTTCATAACACATCTTTCGTAACACATCTTTCATAAGGTGTTCTCATATCTTTACAAACGCCCTGCCAAAAACGCAGTAGCAGAGTGGCGCAGCGGAAGCGTGCTGGGCCCATAACCCAGAGGTCGATGGATCGAAACCATCCTCTGCTAAGTTTTTTCCACCGCCATATACATAAAACGTCTTAGAACATGAATTTACTGTCATTTAAAACTTGGCTAAAAAAAATCCCGACGATCTTTCCCTAATAGTTGAGAAATATGGGCCCTACAATCAATTTCAAGAAGCCTACTGAACTTATTTTGTTATGGAGCATACATTCTTGTCGTATATCTCTTATAAATGGATATTTAAAAAAATTCTATATTTTACCATCAGAAATGGCTGAATAGCACCAATTAGATGAGTGTGATGAACCCACAAAGAGGATTAAGGTAAATATAAATAAATACAGAGGCAACATCAACTTGTTTATCATATTTAATTAAAAATTACAATAAATAAATAATTGTAAACACTGCATCTGATCAATCATTTGACCATCACGGCATGACATTTAGCATGGTGCTCTAAATAGCCCATCTGGGGGATTAGTCGAAATCTACTCTTCTGCTTTGCTTTGTTGTGGACTGAAATTTCTTCTGCTTTAGCCTCTCTTGGTTCATCTTCTCCAACCTGAACAGGTGAGATGCAGAGGAAAGCATCGATCAAGATCACGCATAAGCCTTTAAACATTAAATTAACACAGGGATAAGGTGTTAACACAGGACGGATAGAGTACAGGCAGATGAGATTCAAGGCTGCCATATTTTGTCAGGCAGACAAACATATTTATAAAACATTAGAACAATAATGTTCTATTACAAAGACATGCCATTTGATTATTGTGAATCTCAATTTAGTAGTGGCAGTTCAGTTTCAAGTTTTACACTTAAGTAATAACTTAACGTTTTATGTGGCTGGCACCCAAACGCTTTCATGAACTTGCCTGGCCTAGTTGTGCAATACCTGTAGCCTATAGAAACGGCAGATATCTCAAGGGTTTAACAATTAGTATAAAAAAACATATGCATGAGACCAATCGTTGAGTATGGCCAAGCATGCTTCATACCTAGAACCAAGTGGGCTGTGGGCAAATGGAAATTAATTCAGAATAGAACGCTGTTAAACTAATTCCCGGCAGTGGAAAAGGAGCATTAGTAACGGCGAGAAGGCTGTGATAGCGAAGCGTCACCTGACTCGTCTTACAGCCACGTCTTCTGCTGTCGGCACACGAGGCTTGTGGTTGGCTTCCAAAATGATGTCACTAATTTTCCGCAAACAGTCCCCCAGATTCCGTTGTTGATTCCGGCTGACCTCTGACGTAACCAGCAACTCTCCGGCTTTATTGATGCGATTTTTATTCTCGTGAGGAAAAATTATAAAAATGTATAAACATTGGAAGCCAACCACAGTGAAAAAATGCTAGTTTGTGCATGCCCAAAGGTGCCCCCCATTAAAATACATTGGATTTATATACAAAAAAATAAAGATATTGATATTAATTCCAGTCCTACCTTGAGAAGTATTTTGAACCTTGCCTCCTCTGGAATCCAGTCTGCCGTTCGCACATGGAAACGGACTTCAACTTTTGTGTTTACTGTAGGCGAAACAAAACCAAGGCTTAAGCAGAAGGGTTAACATGAGTGCACTTTATATGTTCGTTTTTTGAGACCCTGTCCCATTTATTCCTGGAATTATGGATCTCAAAATGTTAAACCAACTAAATGTAATCTCCATTCTATAAAAGTATCGTAATATCAACCCCATAACTTCAGAACCTTTATTGACGTGCTGTCCTCCTGGCCCGCTGCTTCGACTGTATGTCACCGTCAGCCGATCTGGATGGCCCAAAGAAAATACGATACAAACGCAAAGAGCGAACTAATGAAAACCCTACTAGCACGAAGACCAAGTTCTGTGAGGATTATTTACCAGGAGAGCGTCGTAGAAGTACGTACCGACTGGAACTTCCAACGGCTCCTCCTGCATAAAATATAACAGCAATCATTCCCAATATGGATTTGGCGTTTGGCTTTAAATATTAACTTCTACATCTCCTTGAAAACATTTAAAATCCACTCAATCAAAATGCGACATACACCTTCCTGACTAACAACTTTACCAATGGAATTGTGGCTAGGTTCTTTCATGGTACCGAGTCAAACAATTCTTGTTCGATTTACCCGCGAGCAATCCACCGCTTTGCAGCAATATTCAAAACTTGGACACATAAATAGTTTCAGTCGGTTGGCATAATGCAATCCGATGGTCAAGCGTCCGTGGAGTAAATCTGAAAGACGTGGGTTATTACATGGTCTCGAGATATTTATGAGAAACCTCTTTAGGAGATTAGTCGCCATATTGTTATGTTTTACGGCTCTTTCCAGTTGGCATAGTAACTCGTCGATGTTTACGACACATTTTATTCAGTACAACCAATATGCAATTCTAGTTCAAATAGGTTGTAAATATTTCTAGGGTTTATTTTACTTCGTATTAATTCACACAGATATGAGTTTAATAATCTGGTCAAGAGAGAGTCACGTAAATTGAGATATTTTGAAGAAAATACTGTTTTTGCAACGTTTATTTCCAGAGATAACCTTCTCTGGAATTAATGTAGTCCGAAACTTCTTGTTCTCACCGAATGCTTAAAAAAACAATAACGAAAAAACCTAGGTTCCACCGAGATTTGAACTCGGATCGCTGGATTCAGAGTCCAGAGTGCTAACCATTACACCATGGAACCTTTCTGCGTCTCAGACTAACTAACTGTTCATTAGAACATCAGAGTAGTTTATCTTGGTAAGGAATCTAGCGACATTGTCTGGAAACAACGTTTAATCTGCAATATTCTTGACGAAAATCCAATGTTTAACAGGACAATGTTTAAGATTTCCAATTCAAAATGGTCACCGTGACGTAATAATAATTGATAGATAACTTGTTTTATTCAAGTATGAGTCTTGCCTGCTACTGAATTCTGAAACGTGCGTTTTAGCGGCCTGGGCGCACAAAGTTTAAGGTAGTTGTAAAGGGCAGTGTCAGACAGACTGCTTATCCGGTTTAGAAACTGTGGTCAGTGGCGTCGTGAGTCCTTGGCATTCTAGCATGCTAGTTTCAATTCAGAAGTTATTTCTGTTAGGTTTTTATAATTAGATTTTATAACTGATTCACCGTGCATGTCATTTCCGGATATTTCCCCCCGCTCGTCTTCAGAGGTCGCTATCCCCTCAATTATCGCTTGTTTGCATTTATTCACTCTTTTCCCTATTTCACTTTGTTCAGTAGTCCTGTGTATTTATACCTCTTTGTGTTACTCATTTGCTGCGAAGTTTTATTTGTTATGCTTAGTAACGGTTCTTGGCAGTTTATGGTATCGTGGTTCGAGATGTTTGTGTCGCTTGGTGCATTTTATATTCTATTGTAGCTGTATTGTCTTATATAACTATGTATTTGGTAAGGCTATATATTTAACAAATTGATTAATTTGTATTGTTCATGTTACTCCTTTAAATTGAAGATATGCCGGCTACCCAGCTACTTTAAATGAGTTATCCCTATCTTACAATAGTAACGTCACCTCACTTAAACTTCTCATTCGTTGTAGGTCTGGAGTTCAACTTAACAACTGGAGTTAACTTTGTGAAGTTATACACAAAAATAAAGTTGATTTTCCTTTACAACCGGAAAAGAAAGACATGTAGCGCCCTTCGATAGCTCAGTTGGTAGAGCGGAGGACTGTAGAGCATAACAGCTGATATCCTTAGGTCGCTGGTTCGAATCCGGCTCGAAGGAGGTGGTGTTTTTTGTTTCACTCCCAATGTTGTTTGGGCTGTTTTGTACCGATATGTTATATTATCCATACAAATTGATTTGGTTAAAAAATTAATAATAAAATAAACTGAAATTCTGGTCTTGTTAATGGGCCAATTTCACACTTCAGGGTTTGTTGCTTCCGTTGGTGCTGTTCCAAGGCGTTTTCAATGGAACAATTTCTATGTACCACCTCAAAAGCAGTCTGCGTCTGAGAAATCTAGTGCTCGACTAGGAATAGATGTCCGAAGACCATGGACTGGATCAAATAGTTTGGAAACTAGCGTCAAGTACTGCTACAATGCGCTCACCCCCTGCCGGTAAGCGTCTGTGTTTATGTGTGAGTCTTTACTCTTTACCGTAAAGTGTAGATAAGCTGTGATTTGATATGCAATACTAACTAACTAATGTGGTTAATATTTTTTTCTTACCAGCTGAGCAAAACAATTAACAACCAGCGTGTTACCACTATGTCTCCCTTATTTGACACACCCATTTCAAGTCATAAAGCACTGTACTAACAAGCAAATGAGGTGTGTAAAATAAAGGAGACATACAAAGTCTTGGGTTACTTCAGGAGTCAGAACCTGGACCTAGGAAGTATTAAATACAACGTTCAATACTCTGATGTTTTCATTATTAACTTGAAAAGTAGTGCATTATTTTGTAGTTCATGAAACGGCAGAGTACGGCAATAATATACACATTTTCTAGTTCTATGATAAGGTAATAATGTATTTGAGTGGTTTTTAAAATTTATTTATTTACTTCTTTCGTTGGTGCATTGGATGAGGCCTTGGAATACATTGTAGAGCTGGAGGCTAGGTTGAAGAAAATTTCACTGGAGTATATTTCACCAAATATATTTTGTAGGTGTTCTGCGTCTGATCACACAATCCACCATTACGCCAGGTTTCCCTCACAGGAAGGGAGGGACGGCCACAGTAAGCAGGACCATCATCACTTTGGCAGATTATCTGTACTTTGTCTTAGGCTCGGTTCCCATTTGGATGT
>JAOVYW010002530.1:0-14976 GCA_025775045.1 Hiodon tergisus
TGTGAATTCCAGGTTGTAAGGCAACAAAACACGAAAAATGCCAAGGGGGGTGAATACTTTTGCAAGGCACTGTAGGACTTCATCTCTCAGGCACTTCCCTATATAAAATAAAACATTACCCCATTCCACTTTCAGATGTCAAAGTGCCAATGTATACGTATAGACATTAATGAACATTTATCCAAGGAGCAGCATCCGTAAATGTCTTATCTAAACATTCACACGGTGACTACTGCACAAACCATGGAGAAAAGAATTACCTAGCATTGTTGGTGGCATCTGCTCTCAGCTGCTTGACTGCCACAAGTACTGGCCTCCCATCTCGTTCTGGCAAGGGGGAGCCCTCACCCAAAAACTCATCTAGCCCCTCTGCTTCACACAGGTGAACCTGGCAAAAAATCAGGAAAAATAGTCAGCCAAGTGGGACAGAATTAGAAAATTGCTGAACTGCATGAAGACGCCATTATGAGGTTCATCAAATGGTTCATCTTTAAAATGGTCAGCAGTAAAACAACGCATATTGACGCATATTACTCCCATTTTGGTGAAGCCCCATTCTTGCTTCTTTAAAACTACCTATACAAAGATCAATGAAGATCTAAGTCATTTGGAAATATCAACTAAGCAACGTTCATATCAAGTAAACGTCTAGGATCTACAGAAAGCAGGGTTCTTGCCTCTCCAAACTGGCCTTCGCCCAGCTTTTCCCGGAAGAGCAGCCGACGGCGTGGGAACTCGGCCACGGAGATGTCCTTCCGTATGAGAGAGTCCACCGTGAGGGCGGGCACGGCATACATATTACTCCCGGTCACACCTTGCAGGCTGACGATGTCCGTCTCTGCGTAGTGTGGCACACTGGTCTGGAAGCACTGGTGAGGCGTGCACTGCGTCACATCCGGCTCAGCATAGCCCCCGCCACATCCTGAGAGAGACGGGGGAGAGACGGGGGAGAGACGGGGGAGAGACGGAGGCATTGAGCCCGGTGCAGGGAAAAAAGAAAAAGAAAAAATAAGAGACAAGCGGACAACCGATTAAATGATTAAACTGACTGAGAGACAAAAAAAGGTGGCGACAGAGAGCTATAGGTAAACATCAAGGAAGGAAGGGGGGGGGGAAGGGAACGACATTCAAGGGCGGGTTAGTGCATTTAAACATACAGCATTGAGGAAGTCTCTCTTTTTCCACTCTTACCATGAGAGAGGGCATCAGCCATGCAATGGGAAGGGAGATTGAGGCCATAGACAGGGTTACTGAGAACTAAGGCTAGGAGGCAGAAAAAAGAGGAACAGAATGGAAAATGGGAAGAATGACAACACAAAAACCCAAGAGAATAGACATATTATGTTTCTGAAGGGCGTTTCACTAAATATGCAGCAGAGAAGCACTCTCGTGCATTGTTTGGGGCGTGCAAATGGAATAAGTTCAGTGTACGTAGACCATCTGTGGAGGCCTGGCTTCCAAGAGGGAGCCGGCTGGGCTTTCACTAACTCCAGCTACAGTCTGAAACAGGGCTGCATGAAGTATTTAACAAAACTAAACATAAAAATAAACTGCAATTAATATATTACCAAAACAACATTAGTCCTCCTGTGGACTAGGCGGAGCTGTGAAGTACTGGCTTAGCTCGGGCTTAAGCACTGGCTTATTCGGCTTGTATAACACACATTTACCTGAAACCTCTGCACTGTGAGACAGCTCTGGCAATTTGTGCCCGAGCGCTGAGGGGTCCTGGTACTGTGGGTCCAACAGGAAAACCCTTTCATAAGGGGGGTCCATCTGAGAGGTGCGAGGGGGCACTGGGGGGGTGTTGAGCACAATAGTGTCACTGCTGGAGGATAGGCGCACTGTCACTTCTTCCTCCAGGATGCGCCGGGGAGCCTAGGGCAAGGGTAAGACCACCATAAGTGTGGACCTCTCAGCAGACACCAAATTACTACAAGGGGAATCTGTCTCCTACCTTCTCCAGAACCTTGCAGACATACTGACACCAGAGGATCAGGAAGATGATCACCACAAGCAGCAGTATGATTGTCACCAGGCAACCAATTAGAACGGAGGTATTCCCCTCATTGGCAGTTTCCTTGTATGCAGTAGTGGTCACTGAGGGTAAGACACAGTTTGTGAGAATGGAAGGCTTTGAGATGCAGTGTCCACTTTCCTAGTATTTGACACACTATCATTAAGCCAATGATGCTATGCCAAAGAGAACCCACTGCACAAATAATAAAAAGATATCTAGTAAAAAAAGATATTGGTGAAAGCTAACAATAGCTACCGTGAAACCATACCTGTACTTTGTGTAGAGGTGAAGTTTTCCGCTTTGAGGCAGGAAGTGGTCATCATGGGGGAAAACTGAGTGGGGATCACTGTACCTGCTGTGGAAGGACTTATTTATTCGATCTGTTTGGGCAAACATTGAGCAGTGAAATTCCATTTAATTCTGACCGTACAAAACATTCTACACTTCAAGATCCAAAAGGGGAATTAACTTTCAGAAGTAAAAAACAGCCCCTAAATTGGTTCAAACAAGCCCTGTACTTCAATAGGCTACAACATCAACACCCCTCCCCCTTACCTGATTGGAAGGAGATCTCACTGAACATCATCCAGACGTCGGCAAAAGTAAAGCGGCATCGCAGGGCTTTGGCGGCACGCTGTCCCAAGGGGACCGTGACGTACCGGGCGCTGGGGTTGCGGTCGTCCAGAACAGTGTGAAACTCTGCGGTCTGCGGCTCCCAGTCGGCCACCAGGCGAGGCTTGAACGCACAGGACACCGCTGAGAAGATCTTCACCCCTCGGGTGAACATGTTGTTGCAGTGGACCTGCGGGTCGCCAGAGACCGGAGAGATGAAACAGCATCACGAATTGAATTTTAAATTTTTATTTTATTTCTGCCTAATCTCCGACCCTATAGCTGGGATCACACCCTCTCCGCCCACTTAGTTATGGTATGAGTCTTAATCCTTTACTGAATCTGATTATTCACACACCTTTCGCAACAATTTCTTCCAAAGCCACTTAAGCCTTACGAATCTGATTATATTCAAGGTTCCTACAGTGCAGCCAACATGGAAGGACACACAGGCATTGACGTAGGTACCTTCATGGAGGTGAAATTGCGTGGCCTATCGAAGACAAACTCCATCTCCACAAAGCCAGCTCCCAGGCTCTCATTCCTCCAGCCCACATAGTCATAGCCAGGCCACACGTGATACTGGCGTGTCTGCCTAAAGTCATCCTGTCCAATCACGCCATCGGTCAGCTGACCCAACCCCTCAAAGAGTTTCCTGAGAGTAGAGGACAACAACTGTGAGATACAGTAGATAAAAGTGGACTCTTCACCTAGTGTGGTCTGAATGCAATATAATATAGGGCTACAGGGGAAGGGGGGAGCCCTACCGGCGGTTGCGGTGGCCATCATAAGTGGAGTCGTTGAGGCTAGCGACGGGATAGCCGGGTGCCGCCATCACCTGACCTTCGGGAGAGCTGTAGGAGGTCAAGCCATCTTCAGGAAGAGTAAGAAGACCAGGAGAGGAAGTATTACGCATGAGACAGTTTGCAGAATCAGTCCTCCGTACCTCTTCATGGATTCTGATCCACAAAGAGTTCAGAAATCAGTACATGGCTGCTGCAGCATCACTGTATCTACGGAAGGATGTCACGTGTTTCATGCTCTGGGAAAATACAGAACAATGAAAGCCCAAAAGGATTTGCTACCTCAGCTGAGCCTCCCCGGCTCTGGTGAGGACACTAACAGCACTGCTGTGAAGACCAATATACAGTTGGCTAAAACAATGCTACGTAGTTCAGGAGTGGGTTGCACCAAAAGGTTCTTAGTTGGCATTCTATTCACATGCCCATGTATTAGACGGAACAGTAGACGATTTTGTTTCTACTTAGGCACAAATGTGCTCACAAAAACATTTGCATCAGGATATAGCTGAATTGCACTAAATGTTTAAAATATTTTTACCATAAAATACCACCAGAGGGCATGTCAACTTAAATATAGTAAGTTCTCCTTGGGTGAAAGCTCTTTAACAGAACTGATTTGGCAAGAGATAAATCTGACTGTACTGTGTCCAGCAGTAAACCCATTTGCCAGGGGTTTCAATATACATAATTCAAATATATTAGCATGATACAAGTTAAAATCCATTGGACCTTGTTTCCAAACTCTAAATCTACAGTATTTTCAGTGTAGTGACTTATTAAAGGACAAGCTTGCAATAGAGGGTGATGATTGGTTCCCTGAGCTGGGACTAATTGTTTCTCTATTCAAGTGGTTGTGCCCCTATTCTATGGTTAAGGGACCTGGCTTTGATTCCAAGTCAGGGTTCCGAAGTTTCATCAGTACAGCTGATGCGTCATTATTTGGGGTACCCTGTTCTTAAGGTGATTCTCTATGTCTATGCAAGCAGTGATTCCGCAGTTCCGGTTATCAGTGTGCAAACCAGTGGTCTAATTAAAAATAGTTTTCAGCCATTTCAAAAAAGGGCTTTACCGTGCCACAGACAGCCATACAGCTCCACTCTCATGCACACGGTGGTGGGGATTTTGGTGACAGGTATCAGTCGCAGGTACTGGGCGATGATAGGCGGATGCAGGTCCTTAATCACTGAGCCATAGGCGTTATCATTCGCCTGCATTATCTATGAGGTTGGAAGTACCCATGTTAATTTCGCATTTATTCATTATTTATTAATATCAAAACAGATTTAACTTATTAAATAGCCAATAAAGCACACTGACGTTTCAATAAAGCAAACTTAAATATTGTCCTTTTTTTATTATTTTGCTGAAAATAATTATAGTTTTGCGGAGTAGTGCCACTCCTAGTTGTGTCCTGATGGAGAGAGAGATCATCACCGTGTTGCCAAGACGGTTCTTCCAGGATATCCAGGTTATGCCATCACGGCTGTAGTCCAGGCGATACATCCTGGCGTACTCATTGCCAGTCCCATGGGCGTGGCGGCCCTGGGTGCCGACCACAGTCAGGAAAGTGAGTTGTCTCAGGTCCAGCTGCAGGAACTGGATATCAGAAGGCTGCAATGGGCCTGCTGGACACCAGGCTCCATCCCCTTCCTCTCGATTCAGCCTGACAGGGATGGAGAGAGATCTCGCTGTCACCTCATCAGATACATTAACTGATGCTTGCTGGATACAAAGCCCTAAACTCGCCCAAGGACACATGGGTAGGAGGAAAGCTATGTGCCAAGTGACTACTATGAGTCTGCTGAGAACTTGCTATGAGTTCTGCACATACCTGGCATACTGAGGCCCTGTAGTCTCATACCATTGGCTGGAGGCGGTGATGTCAACATCATTGATCCTGCCATCCTCCATGCCGAGAGGATACCGGCAGTGTGCTGCAGTGAGGGCCAAAAAAAAAAAATTTATTCAGCGTTTCAAATACACCAGAGGATGGCGAGGCCAAAGTCTTTGTGTGCGAATGGTTAAGTCCAACATTGTACCTGGATCTATTTGGGCATGTGTCTTGCCTTGGAAGACCAGCAACAAGAAGAACAGCATGATGGGTAGAAAGCGTCTGTAGACCACTGTGGAAAGAGACTACATCTCTGAGAGAGAGACAGAGAGAGTTTAGTTTAGTTTCAAGAATATCTTTTCACAACGAAATGTATGAATAGCTGTTTCAAAGGAGAAAAGACAGACCAAAACCCACAGTCCTGCAACGTTTTGCTGGATCCAAAATGTCAATGCCAATAGGCAATATGCAAATAAGCTATATCGCAATAGGTTATATCGCAATAGGTTATAGCTATAATTAAAAACATACAAAAAGTTCAGACAAGCCTACTGGCATTGGCATTTACGTGCGCCCTAAATAATTTTAAATGATTAAAAGTTTACGACAACAGCTCATAGCTGCCCAGTCCACCCAATCAAACTCTCTTCGTGGCTAGCAAGGGCAGTCATGTAAGACTTTTATGGTTGGTTAATACTCGGTAATGTTATTAAATGAACAAATAAATAACTATGTCTTACATGTAAGCTACAACCCCCCCAAGTCACAGCTGGGGTATTTGGGTTTGCATGGATCTATTAAGACCACTACAACGAGCTACGCAATTTATACCACTAAAGGCTGCACATGCATTCAAAAAGTAATTTTTTAATTTTTTATTACAGTTTTTGTTCTAAACCTGCCAGTTCAACATATACCAACATTAGTTAGCAATGAGAAATCATTTATACACGCAAATAAAATGTGCTGAAGACTTGATGGGCTGTAAATTTTTAAAATATATATATATTCCCAAGCTCTTCTTGAGGAAGTGAAAAATCCAATATTGCAGTCTTTTTTTTAATTTAATTAGCCCTTGGTTCCCCATCAGATTTGGGGGAGGGGACTGAAATATGACCTTGAGCAAAATGCTAGTCTGGTACTAAATTTACCCCCTCAGTTCATCAATAACGTCCTTGCTGTCTTTTCTCTCAGTCACAAAACCCTGACAAGGTGACTACCTGGAGGGCTGGTCACTCACTGGACCTTGGACGTGGGCTTGACAGACACAAATGCACCATTGTTCCTCATCGAGAATAATTAACTGAAGTAATTTGTTTGCCCGACGTGGTGGGTCAAGGAGCTTTGGGCTCAGTGCATGCATTACACATTACTGAACATTTCTTCTTAACCATCTAATTTTCTTTTACTTTGTTGCTTTTCACTCCGCCCCTTTGTCCCAGCTGCATCACCCCGCATTTGCTCTCTCTCCCCCCTCTCTCTCTCTCTCTCTCTCTCTCTCTCTCTCGCTCGCTCTCTCTCTCTCGCTCGCTCGCTCTCTCCTCATTCTTGTTCCTCACTGCTCCCCCGGGGCCGGTTCGCTGAATGTAGACCCAAGCGGAGCCTGGATCCGTGCCAGAGCGCTCGTCCTGAAAACCCCCACAAGACTGCAGACAGAGGCCTGCTAGCGCCAGGCTGGTAGAGCGGGTTGTGTGGGCTTAGCAGCCAGCCCTTAGAGGATGGGGGCAAATTCACAAAAAAACCACAGTGGTGGGTGGGTATATCAGTGAAAAACCATCCCCATTTGAGAACAACTGGAAATAAAAGGCCAGGGCGAGGGTTCGATGGCAATGTTATTTGAAAACAAAACTGTATTTAAAAGCTGGGGTTAACTGATAGCACGGTTTTCCTAAACATCAAATACAACATTTACATTTTGACGTCAAAACTGTATTTAGCTTTTTCCCCCCTTTAATTCCTGCACCGTTTTCAGAATTCAACCTGAAAAAGTCTGAAGTAAAAAAAAAAGCCGTTATTAACAATCCTGTGCAGAAAACTGGAACACCTCAAACATTTCAACATGTCGAAAGCTAATCAGTTTTGCCTTAACTTCCAATATCACAGGGAGTGTTCAGACTTTATCCCCCCCAGACTGGGATGGGGTATTGGGGAGCGTTCCGACATGTTAGGATGAGTCACCATCGATGCTGCTCCTCAGTTACAAAGCAGAGAAGTTTACAGATCACTGACCCGAGCAGAGACATTACACAACCCGCTGGATCATAACAACAATTGTGTAGTCCTCTTTTTTCACCTTTCTCCTTTGTTCGGGAAGACCAGACCTGATCACATTCATCAGCAGATGACATCAGACTGCAAAGGCGTGTGGGGAACAACATTTCCAACATGCAGGATCGAAACTAGTGCATTTAGCTTAATGTTTGCATTCTGTGCATGCATCATTGCAAAGCAACAGGGCTGAGATTTTTTTTTTTTTTTTTTTTTTTTAAAGGAGGAATGGCATGGGTGAGGGGGGTATACAAAAGCAAAGAGATAAAGTCACAGCTGGTTTAAGTCATTTTTGGCTCAAGCTTAGGCCTGTTCGGCAATCAGATTCCTGTGTCGTTGCTCATCCTTCAAAAGGTCCCATGTGACCAATGAGGAACAACGAGAGTAAGTAGCTTGCAGTTTAACGGGAGAGGATAATAACAATGCAAACATAGAGCTTGCTTGAAAAAGCCATTCCAAACCCAGACAGTAAACCCGCCTCCCCATACACACACAACAACTAGAACCCTAAAGATGACTACTCAGATTCCACATATATGACGAGCACCTTAATACCACACAAGACTATGCACGCCCTCAGCTTCTGAGATGTGTTAGTGAAAATCGAAAAGGCAACACGCAGAGAACAAAGAGCTGAACACTCTCCTTTCCTCAACACTTCAGACGGCTTGTCAGGAATTATCCAGTTATTGCAAACACCTCAGCGGGAAATGGCCACTTTAATATCAACTTCAGCTTACAAAGTGCCCCTGCAGATCGCATTCACGATACTTCATAATTCACCCTTCATCATTTTTAACAGGGAGTCGGCTGAGAATCAGATTCTGGTTATTAACTATGAATTGTTTAGGGAAGAATGGGGAAAACTTAGATCTCAGAAAGACTTTTGTGTTCTGGTGCAAAAACGTTTTAGAAGAATTCACAAAAAAAGCATGTTTCTGCACCATTTTTGTCTCCAATGGCATTACAAAAACATTATTATTTAAAATAAATTAGCAGTAAGTTAATGGGAGATTTTTTTGACTTTTGGTATAAATGGCCTCAACATCTACATCTTCGCACACTGCTCAATTAGTTTTGATGGGACATATCCAACCAATTCCATGTTTCCAAAACAGGCCTTAAAACCAAAACACTACTGTTGGGAAAGGCTAATTCAGTGTTAGCATACCAGTTAGATTGACTCCAGTTCCAAATGGCAGGAAAACTAAATCAAATTCCTTACACTTTCAGTGACACATGTCGCACAACACTGACACAACAGCACAATCAAAGAAAGAATAACATAAGTATCTAAATCCATCTAAAATCCCAATTTTTTCAAAGGACCACAAAAAGTTAATGGTTTTGTACTGAACATTTATTTTGCTTGAGGTTTTACTGTAAGAGAATAAAGTACATATTTTTTTATTTGCTGTATGGTCTGTTTACTGTGCATGTACTTTCATAACCATTAAATCCTTTTTACAGGGTTCCTGCATTTATGTAAGCCTCTTGGGCTGATTGAATTTCATATCTACAGGATTCATGGTAGAGATAAAGAAAACCATAACGGTTAAGACAAATTAATGTAATGGTTCACATAACAAGGGCTAGATTTTTCCACATTAAACATGACAAAACCTCCAAAACTCCCTTGAATTGTGCACCCTTTGGAGCCTTGCATCCAAAACTACGTCAAGTAATGTTGAATCTATAGCAGGGACCCAAAAAAGGTGTCAAAGGGAGAACCACCAACAACTACTTTATTAAGTACCTAATAATACTATTGTTCCCTCACAAAGAGTATTTTGGTTATTGGCCCAGTGTTCCAAAAATGTAATTATTTTCAGCAAGGCGCAAATAAAATTATTTCCTTTCCAGTAGAAGAGTTTCTTACACAACAAACTATTTTGTTAAGATAAATTGTTCAACAGCTTGGAGGGGATACAAAAATTGGCATTTTACCATATAGCTGAACTAAAATCTACAGACTCGGGTAGAAATTTCTGGTATCAGCCAAAGTTTCATAAGTCATGCCTGATTAACGAAATGCCATCTAAGGCCAAACCAGCTAATGCAAATTCCATAGTCATCAAAAACTGCCCCGAAAAAAGGAAAAGTTTCTTAGAAATGAGATAGGTAATTAACATTGGAAATCAACTGACTTATGAGCGAAAGTTAAATAAAATATATAAAAAAAACTTATTATAAAAACTTGTTATACTCACAAAGATGTCAGTGCAGCTAGTGTTCATGGTTAAGCTAGACAGAGGTTTATTAATAGCTATTAAAACCGGCTCTCTTCGTTAATTATTGGTACCTCAGATCAAACGACTACACGCTGCAGTCCACTGCAAAACAACTCGTTCCTCGAGTCAACGTGCAACCGTGCTCACTTTCACTGGTGACAAACATAATTATGAGAAGAACTGGGGATTTAATAAAAACCAGAGATCAGGCAAACCTGCGGAGGAGTGTAACAATTGCATTTATCGGCACGCTAACTAAAACACTGCATGTGAACACATGAGCGAGAGCATGCGTACCGCTACGGATCGCGACTCAAGTATATAGGGCAGGGGGGAACAAGCAGAAGAAAGTATTGAATTTGCCGGGGCGACATTACTGAGCTTTAACTTGGGGGGGGTAAACGTAAATTGTTGAGCCTTTACTCAACAGATGAAAACTTCAACACAATGTCCAATCCACTGCACGCTTCCGACTGAAAAAGTACACAGGTCATAGCACCCAGCGTGAATTACAAGACGGCCTCTATGCTGCGCTGAATAACGATCATGTAGCAAGCTTGAATCCCCCCTTCGCTTCTACTCCAATCCGTTTTTCAATTAGTTCTTGTTTGGTATCCAAATGTATTTATTGATTTCGTATCTTAACTCGCAAGTTACATTCAATAACAATTCTATAAACCGATGACACTGCTGTTAGAAGTTTTAGCAGTTTATAGCCTTTTTGTTGTGGTTGTTATTATTATTATTATTATTATTATTATTATTATTATTATCATCATCATCACCATCATCATCAACAACTTACATATTTCGTAATTCAAAGCAAAAATTAACTCTAAACATTTGCCCTCATGCTGCTGGATTCCCAGTTTGAGTACCGTATTTCCTTCTGTATGTTTTCCTAATGTAACAAAGCGGCCAACGGAACAAGTTTTGTCATTTTCAAACAACTTATTGAGTTTATTTCCCTTTCTTCTTATAATTTTTTGCACCGTCAATATCAACAATTACCTGTTGTGTAATCTCGCAGAGCTCCGATAAATCTCGGCTGCGATCGTATCCAGGTGCTGAGAAGAATTAAAGGACTCGGATCATTGTCAAAAAGTTGTTTTACAAGGGATCGGAAAGTCTGCACACACAAGAAAAGGAGTTTCAATGTGATTTTTACATCACATCCCGCTTCCGGCCATTCGAGGAGGGGGTGAAATGTTCTCCGAGGAAAGAGCAGGAGGGAGATACACGAGTGAAGAAACCGGACTCCAATGACAGAGGGCGTGTAGAAGTTTGGAAAGTGCGATTGCAAACTTTCCCTGGGTGCACGCTAGCACACATGAAAAGTAATCACACCTTATGGAGTCATACTAAATCTTAACAATCTCAGCAATAAAAATGATTGGTTATGGATCCCTGTCCTCGGTGATTGTAATCTAAATAATGCTCTGGTGTCTCAGGAGCCCAGTCCTAGTCCTAGAGTATTGCAGTGTTTGTTCCACCCTTTACAGTTAACCACTTCGTTGAAGTTTTGACCTCGTTTAACTTATAGTTAATAGTTAGCTGTTTATAGAGAGCTGCGCATAGATAGCACATAAGTCCCTGGACTGTGGTCTCCAGTTCCGGAGTTTATGTTAACTGTATTTCGGATATTCTTAATTGAACAACCATCTAACGGTGCAGGTTGTAGTGGATAGAAATGCTGAGGTCTTTTGGAAAATTATTTTTGAATTGATACTGATAGTCTTTAAAATATGCTTTATAACATAGAATTCCAGAAGACAATTGATTAACCTTTTCTACTACTTCAAATATCACTTCTGCAAATCCAAAATCTAATAAATATTTATAAATGCAGACATTCATCAGGCTTAAATTGGTCTACGTTTACCTGGAAGGTGTTTAAAATTCACTGTTTGTGAGCTGACTTGATATTAATATTTAATAATAATAATAATTCACTCAGCGATGGTTATCAAACATCATGTAATAATGCACCATTCAACTATTCTGATTGATCAATTGTACGAATATATGTACCCGACAGGAAACAATTCACATTACATGACCAATTATAATTGTTTAATATAAAACCATAATTTGTATTCAATGAAGTTGAACGAAATGTGGCTATGGTTTGGTTTGGTTTGGTTTTGTTATGGTCAAAAAAAAACATCGGCCAATGATATCAGTTTCTCTCGGCTCGTCGTTAACTAGCGTCACCTATTGGCATCCAATGCGCATGTAGGCTGGCAGTGACGCCAAGAGTGACGTGATTCTCCTCCAATCTTTGCTGAATAATTACATGCTGTAATTCGTTGACCAAATTTGCGGTACGCGAGTGCTTGCTGGCGTGTGGAATGCTGTTTGTTTGGGGGTTTTTTTTGCAAAACTGGTGCACTAACTGGCCCACTACCGTGCGCTGCATCATCCATAAAAATGTATGAACATTAGAACATTTATTTCTACACATTTTGTCGTTGATATTGCTTGCGTATTAGTATCACTATTGATGATTTATATGTTTAATTTAATTTAATGTGTTCCGTTTTTTCCCCACTCTGAAAATGGGATTTCCAGCTGGTTATTTGTTTATTGATTTGTCAAGTGTAAAATGATTTTTTCTTGTGAACGATAACATTTTTTTTATGCTGTAGCAACTATCTAACACCAGAGAGCAGCAAATCCTAGCATCAATGCTTAATTCTGCCCTTCAATGCTAAATTTAAACTGGATTTTACAGACGCTGGATTTTCCCACTGGCTGTACGGAATTCCTCAGTTCTCCTCTCCCCCTTGTGAAGTAGATTTCCCAAAGTGTGTCGTGCTGAAGGTTCATTGCGGAGTCACAAAATGGCTTCCTGTTGCTGCACATTGCAAATCATTAACGATCACTGTAACCAAGCGAAATAAAACGTTTTTGTGAAGAATTAGTTTTGTTTGTTGCTGGCCAGAAAATATTTTTAAATCTGTGATATTTACAATTAACCAATACTCTTCTTTGTTCTGACTTACTTAACGTACGTAGTATACAACCCATGAATAAACAGATTTTTCGCTTTCGAGCTATTAGCGACATATTACCACAGTGTAAACCACTGCAATAAGCATTAGTGTTGAGTTTATAAGGACTTTATAAGGACCAGACAAATATAAGTTGCATTGTGATTCTGGCATGGTAACTCAAATAGTTAACTTCTGAAATCAAACTTTTTACATTGTTTTACATTAAATAGGAGAGGCAGAAAATGAATTCTTGTTATTCAAAATACATTAAGACAGGTCAAAGTAAATACGTTCATGATGTAATCCAATCGCATATCAATTGCAGCTTCACTTGTTGGTAGATTACTTATTGGTCCTCAAACCTTGTAAAGATCAGTTTCTACTCAGAAGTGGACTCTGTTCTTCAACGTGAATTTATTAACATTACAGGTCAACGAATACTGCAATGAATGCTGCTGATTTGCATCACATTGACTGGCAGTTAAAGGCAATACCCATGCCGGAAATTCAGATTATGGTCAGGGTCAGTGGTCCCTTTCATCATTTACTAACGTTCATTTCCCATTTATCACACCCCATCACCCCCTTACTAATTTCCTAGTATTTCAGATTGTATTAAGTTTTTCTTAGTCAGAGCACATTTGCGATTTTTACTACCTTGTTTCTCATACTCTTTTTTTTCCAAAATTAGGTGGGTGTATATAAAAGTATTTATTAATTCTCACACATTTTGCTAGATCTATGCAAAGTACAGAAATCACTTTTTTACACACCCCCCATTAAAAAATAAAATCTAAGCTCCATAACAGTGTTGACCTTGAGTATGAACTGGTATGAATGCACACAAACACCGTTTCAATCGAAAATGGATCAACAGTAGCCACGCTGAATATCTTAGATAACATCGCAACCTTGCTCTCTGAAGCAAGTTCTCAGAATTATAAATAGGCCGAAAAGGCTTCAGGCTACAAATTGGGGCTGAACTTGACATTCTGGAGCACACCTATGGGCTTGTCAGCCTTTCTCTAGATGTCTGGTATTGTTTTGTGATTTGTCATATCATATCATTGTGCCACTTACTCTGTAACAGTTATTAGAGAGAGTTCCTTTTTAAGAAGATATGGTTGTCTATAAATAGAGTCACTTTTGACCATGCGGTGTGTAGTGGCTTTCAGTGGAGTTTTGTAGAAAGGAATTATGTATGAGGAACAGATCATAGCGGATCACGCTAGAGTTTTGACAGAACTGATTTTATTCACGGCTGTGGATAGAAGCTGACGTACAAAGATGCTCATCAAGGCCTTCTTAGTAAATAAAGGTGCGTTTTAACCATGTGTGGAATATTGATCGTATAAAATTGGGAGGCTAACAAATTTTACTTCATCAAACATCACCTTGAAAACGCAATTTCCCACATATATTAATACACTTTTTAAAATACGTTATCCAAAGCTCTAATATAGAACACAGAAGTAATTTAATTGTAAACAAAAAATAAACTATGATAATTTATTCCCCTGAAGATAGTAAATAACTTCATTCAGCATGCTTTTTTCAGTGCTTGTTACAACAAGCCCTCGTTTCTGCTTTGGTGATTTCCGAAATCTCTGAAATGATCTCTGGGCGCCTTTTTTGTGAGTCTTCTCAGAACTGGTTTAGCTTGCTCCCCCCCTTCTTCCTCTGACTTCTTCCTCTGACTTCTTCTCTGATTTCACTGCTCTGAGCTGGTGCAGTGCTGATCCACCCCACCCCACCCCAGTCAGAGTCTAGTTAACTCTCAAGGGTTGTGAGTCAGCGTCCTGGAATGTGATCTGCGTGGACTTGCAGGCAGGTTCAAAATGGGGCTGGGAGGAGGATTTGCTTTTGTTGAAGTGCTTCCTGCCTATTAGTTTTGGGTTGGTGTAAACCAAGCGTGGCTTCTCTGAGGATGTGATACTGGGAGTTTCCTTCTCTATTGTGACGCTGTGGGCGAAAAGCCGCAGCTTCCGATGGAGCAGCTGTTGCTCCGATTGACTTGCACGCAGCATCGGACTTTACTGTCCATTGGGTAATTCCGGATTTCCTTGATAAAGCAAAGCTTGATGGAACCAAGTGTCACAAAACTACATGGTCACTGTGTGTGTGTGTGTGTGTGTGTGTGTGTGTGTGTGTGGGTGGGTGGGGGGGGGGGGGGCTACAATATTATATATATAAAAAAAAAAAAATAATATAAATT
>JAOVYW010002531.1:0-14975 GCA_025775045.1 Hiodon tergisus
TCTATGGTCAAGATGGACACATCAAATGTGCCACCACCAAGATCGAAGATGAGGACATTTCTTTCCGCACCAACCTGGAAAGTTTTACATAAACTCAGGGATGGATAAATAGTCTTGTCACTTCATTTAAAGACTACCCCAAAAAGGTATAAGACACAATGCTGACTTAACTACAGCAGAGGTAACCAAGTCCAGTTCTAGTCGCCTGGTTATTCTACCAAGCCTGTTAAGTATCTGAATAATAATTAACTTCACTGTTTTAGCCATCAACTGAAAACCCAACAAAAATTCAGGATTTGGAAACTGTAGTAAGGCCCATACTGACAAATGGTTTAATAATTTTGTCACAATACAGCTAACAATTCTGCCATCAAAATTCTACCTTCTTGTCCAGGCCATAGGCAATAGCAGCAGCGGTTGGCTCGTTGATGATTCGCAGGACATTCAGGCCAGATATTGTACCAGCATCTTTTGTAGCCTGGCGCTGAGAATCATTGAAGTAGGCAGGTACTGTAACAACGGCATTGGTAACAGTCTGCAGAAAAGGAAATATAAATTAACGGAGGAGACAATCACCTGATGTACAGGGGTGGTCAACTTCTTGGAATCCAACTAAATCATTACATAATCAATTCAATTGTCTTTTACACATACTGACAATTCTAGTAATGACAGAATCCATTTAATTACTCTGAACGTGGCATTCTATAAAATGTAAACTGAATGCAAATGCAAATATTAAATATTCTAGTTATATATACTCTGAAATTTAGGGTGTGGTTAAATCCAGTTTACATTTTATACATACAATTAATTTGAGGACGGATCAAATCGGTCATGTCAGCAGTTGCATGTAGCAAATGCAGAAAAAGATCCCACGGGAATAACAAAACGTAAATAAACTTGCAGAAAACCAAGTACACTAAATTTTTACAGAAAAATATTAAAGCAAATGACTTCAGCCTTTTATAACCATCCACATAGCTTAAATTAAATTTATTCTTTGCTTCAGAACTGAATCTTTAATGAGCACATGTTGATAGACGTCATCTCTCCCTTGTTAGGCTTTGACACTCCTACTTGCACAGCTTTGAATAGAAGCATTAAGTTAAAACAATTAACAAGTTGCAGAGCATATGAAGTTGTTTAAATGTAAAACAAATGCATTAAAACAGCAACATTTCCCCTTAATCAAAAATCTGAAAAGCCTATCGTTATAAAACAGATCCATTCCCCCACAGTAGGGTCTATGCACAACTGTTTCTTTGGGCATACTGCAAAACGTAATGCAATATGATAGTCAAATTGTTCTTAAGCTGAATATTAGGCAGAATCAAGCCTCCCTTAAATGCTTACTTTTCCAAGGTAGGCCTCAGCAATCTCCTTCATTTTTGTCAGCACCATTGAAGAGATTTCTTCAGGGTAGAAAGATTTGGTCTCGCCCTTGTATTCAACTTGAACTTTAGGACGGGTTGAATCATTTATAACGGTGAAAGGCCAGTGCTTCATGTCTGATTGGACAACCCCGTCATCAAATCTTCGGCCAATGAGTCTCTTTGCATCTGAAAGTGGCATCCATAATTAGTGCAACCCTAACAAATGAGCTGTGGGTGGATAGCACCTTCTCCAAGATGATGCAATTCCAACCAACTGAATTGAAGACGACTTAAAATCAACTTACCAAACACAGTGTTAGTTGGGTTCATTGCAACTTGATTCTTAGCGGCGTCTCCAATTAACCGCTCAGAGTCAGTGAATGCAACATAACTGGGTGTGGTCCGGTTACCCTGGTCGTTGGCAATGATCTCAACTTTGCCATGCTGGAAAACGCCTACACAGGAGTAGGTCGTTCCAAGATCAATACCAACGGCTGGTCCCTTAGACATGTTACCTTAAGGGGGGAAAACGGCACATCAGTCTCAGAACGAAAGAAAAACATTTTCTAAAATAATGGTCAGCAAATCTCTTTACACCATCGCCAACAATCACCTTGGATAGTTTTATCCTGAAATATTTACTGCCAATTGTACTAAATTGTAAAACTGCATTCAACCTAGTATTCTTTACTAGGTATGTAACGTTAGGTTGTTTCGGGCACCAATATGAAAAATACGAAGCTGTAGTTTCAGGAACACGAAATGAAAGATATTCTGGCATGTTATTCACAGTAAAATCCTCGCATTTCCGCATCGTGACTTGACTTGCCAGAACATTCCTGCTAGGGACACGCCATATTAGTCACTTGAATTCACAAAGAATTGCGTAACATTCTGGAAGCTTCTCATCGGCTAGTCGCCAGCAAGGCGCTGTCACGATTGCTTGCCTCCATACAGAAGAGTTGAATTCCGATTAACATTCAGTTAATCTTAACATTAACATTAAGTTCTGTATAATTTTAGCGGCTGACCTGTTAATCGCTTTTAAAGTATATACGAGGCGGAATGAAGGCATAAACTGCGTAATTAAACTACCCATGTATTACCGTTGCATAGTTCACAGAATTAACATAACTCACTACCAAGTTTAAATGTCAAAATTTTAATAAGTTATAAGAATTCGAGGCCATAAAAATTCGAAAGGACTGAACGGTTGACATCACCAATTTAAAAGCAAAAATACTTCCAGTCCACAACACCTAGACTAAATTCTAGAACAATTTAAAACAAAAGTTAAGTCAAATACGACGGGCAAAACTTCTGTTCACAAACAAGAACACACTAGCAAACTACGGCAATACCTAGTTATATAGGAGAATACACATGCGACTAATATTTATATGGCCAACATTTGCATTTCAGAAAGCTACTAGACCGAGTTACCAACCAGAAAAGATGCAGGCGCTCGTTCGCTCGCTGGAAATGAACAACTACTACACGCACCCACTTTTAGGAGTAAGGCCGAAGAACGTTCTAGAACATATATTTATATAAATAATTACCAACCAAACAACCAATCACATGTCAAGAATTTCACTGAGAAACCAATTAAAAAAGAGTTGCAGGCATTCGCCGATATGAGGTTTCGCTTTTGTAAATTGGTCTTTGTTTTAGCTCTTTAAAGTAGTAGTAGTAGTAGTAGTAGTAGTAGTAGTAGTAGTAGTAGTAGTCCGTTTTTTTAGAATATACCGTATTTAGGTAGTTCAGGTAACTCAATATGCTTATCATTATGTGATTTAGGATTTTAAATACAGTATTAACTGAGCAAAACGTCAGGTGAGAACTTTACGATGACATATAAAGCAATTTATAAAGGGTTTTTTTTTTTTTTTTTTTAGAAGAACTATATTATAATTAGAAGTGTTACAGCCTTGTGTGCTACTAATGCATGTGTTGTCAGCACACGGCGGTGGCTTTTTGGATTCTTGTTTGCAGATAACATTGAATTTAGCTTCTCCTAAGTAAAAAAGGTTATTTATACAAGGGAAACCTTATAGATCCTAAAAACTATTTGGCTTTATAATTTAGAAAGCGTGGGTCGTTAACACATGAAACATACTGTAGCGTTGAGGTAAGTCTCCAAGAAAGCGGATTTTGTTCTTGTAACCGTTTCTCTTAAATAAAGAGCAGATACACTTTTCTCAGGCGCCTGAATCGTTATGCTTTATTAGCTCCCAGTTCTTCACACACTGTCCCCATGGGCTGAAACAACGCCAAAACAGCCCTCTTTTTAACACTCTCCTCGTCCTCACTCTTTCTTTTCCTTTATACTCACGATTTTCCCTGTTTACTCCTTTTCTTCTCTCACACGTCACACAGCACCTAACTCGCCAATTCTCTCCGTTATCTCCTCCCAAGGGTGGAACCACCTCTACCCCTGACGGGGGTGAACCCCGCTACATCTCCTCACTGCCTCGAGCATCCTCCCTTCTCCCTACTTTCTGTGACCACCCCTACTAAACCTCCCTCCCCTGGTGTATTCTCCCACCCATACAAACAATTAGTCTGCCTCTGGCAGGCAGGAACAAGTCACCCCTTAACGTGGGGTAGCCCCACCCACTCCCTCAGGATCCCAGATTGCTACAATACTTTCAGTGTCCATTTTCTTATGGACACCACCCTGTTAACAAATGTGGATCACTCATACAGATAGTGGCTGTGGCTCTCTTTATGAAGAAGGCTGACAAGTAATGAGACTTTCAGTTAGCATTCAATTGGATGTTTGAATGGGCAAAATGAGTTACCTAAGTGACTGTCGGCATGTTGTAATGGCTGATGCAAGGCGTGCCAGTGCGGGTTTCTAAGAAAGAGCCTCCCTACTGGGCTTTTTTAAATGCAGGACAGTGTCTATAGTTTACCAAGTATCGTGCAAGTATTTGTTATGAGAGCGGTCCAAGCTAACAAGCGAGCCACAAACAAAAGTAGTGTGCAGCATTCCAGAATGCAGAATTTGCCGGACCTTGTCATGGATGGGCTAATCCAGCAGACGACCTCACTGGATTCTACTGCTAGCTGCTAAAAACAAGAATAAGCAGTTCCAGTAAGCTAGCAATCACAAAGAGTGGAAACACATCACCTGGTCTGACGAATCCTGGTACCTGGAGTCAGAATTTGGCATAAGCAGCACGAGTCCATGGATTCATCCTGCCTGATGTCAACAATACAGTCTGTAATTTAATGGTGTGAAGATTTTTTTTTTTTACAAGTGCATGTTAGGTCCCTTGATACCAATTGAGCAACGTTTGAATGCCACAGAGTATCTAAACATTGTTATGGACCTAGTGCATCCCTTCTCCGCTATAGTTTACCCTTTGTCACGTGGATACTTCCAGAATGATAATGCACCTTGTCACACAGCACGTATTGTCTCAGAATGGTTCCAGGAACATGGAAATGAGTTCAGTTTATTTAACTAGCCTGCAGTGTCCCCAGACCTCAACCCAATAGAGCATCTTTTGGGATGAAACGGGCTATTTGCAGCAGGAATGTACCGCCATCCAATCTGCAGTGTGATTTAATTGAGTCAGCTTGGACCAACATCCCTGTGGAGTGTTACTGACACCATGCCTTGAAGAATTCAGGAGGTAAAGTGGGGTCTGACCCAGTACTAAATATATGTACCTAATAAACTGACCACTGAGTATAAATGTCAGGAGTAGTCAAATAACTGAAACCAAGAATTCTATTTTTAGCAATTATTAAAAAATAATGAAACAACTATCATTTAAATAAACAAATATGCATTTGAATTAAATCTACCACACACCAAAAATTATGTAGCTCTCTTGTGTTGGGTGTTTATCTCATAAAATACATTCTCCTATGTTTCAAAATCCTGAGACTGAGCGATCCACTGTTCGTTCTTCATTAGCCAATGGAGCTAGTGGACGTTTCTCTGTTATGGATGTGATAGACTGAAACTTCTTTTTTCGCTACATGTCTCCACGCCCAGACTTAGAAGGGGGAGTATCTAAAGGGCATAAATATCTAGCCTGCACTAGGTTCTGTGGAGACTGCTGTAACAACGAGATTGTTGTAACATCGATGCAAGGTCAACACTGCAACAATACCTGTGTTAAAATCCTTTTCTCTGCAAAATGCGTACCCCCTGACTTTTGTGCTACGATCCAACAGAAATGGACAAGCATTCAAACACATTCTCAAAACCGAATTGTGACACCAAAATAAACTAAAAACTTAGAAATGGTTTAGGAGCTGCGTTATGAATGTTATGGATTTTCCGAAGTAGAAAAGTAGGCAGCTAGGTAGGCTACAGGAGTACAAGGCAAAATATTAGCATCGTGGGATATCGAGCCTCGTTCAGATGCAGGTTTCAGGAAATTGGCTCCAATCAAGCGCTGTCCACAGGGTACGACATGGTGTTGCCAAATGGAATGATAGCCTTCCTTCTTCAAGATCCCATTTACCCTGTATAAATCTCCCACTTTACCACCACAAAAGCACCCCCAGACCATCACATTGCCTCCACCATGCTTGACAGATGGCGTCAGGCACTCCTCCAGCATCTATTTATTTGGTCTGTGTCTCACAAATGTTCCTCTTTTTGATCCTAACACCTCAAACTTAAATTTGTCTGTCCATAACACTTTTTTTCCAATCTTCCTCTGTCCAGTGTCTGTGTTCTTTTGCCCATCTTAATCTTTTCTTTTTATTGGCCAGTCTGAGATATGGATTTTTCTTTGCAACTCTGCCTAGAAGGCCAGCATCCCAGAGTCGCCGCTACATTGTTGACGTTGAGACTGGTGTTTTGCGGGTACTATTTAATGAAGCTGCCAGTTGAGGACCTGTGAGGCGTCTGTTTCTCAAACTAGACACTCTAACGTATTTGTCCTCCTGCTCAGTTGTGCAATGGGGCCTCCCACTCCTCCTTCTGTTCTGGTTTAAGCCAGTTTGCGCTGTTCTGTGAAGGGAATAGTACACATCGTTCTACGAGATCTTCAGTTTTGTGGCAATTTCTCGCATGGAATAGCCTTCATTTCTCAGAACAAGAATAGACTGACAAGTTTCAGAAGAAAGTTCTTGAAAGTTTCTGGACATTTTGAGCCTGTAATTGAACCCAAAACTGCTGATACTCAACTAGTCTAAAGAAGGGAGTTTTATTGCTTCTTTAACCAGCTCAACAGTTGTCAGCTGTGCCAACATAATTGCAAAAGGGTTTTCTAGTGATCAATTAGACTTTTAAAATTTAAAATTTTGGATTAGCAAACACAACATGCAATTGGAACACAGGACTGATGGTTGTTGACAATGGGCCTCTGTACGCCTATTTAGATATTCCATTAAAAATCAGCTGTTTCCAGCTACAATAGTCATTTATAACATTAACAACATCTATATTATATTTCGGATCAATTTGATTATTTTAAAGGACAAAAAATGTGCTTTTCTTTCGAAAACAAGGAAATTTCAAAGTGACCACAAACTTTTGAATGGTAGTGTGTGTGTGTGTTGATTTTAACACAGTTATATTGGAACCTCCTGATTATGGCGGCGGCTCATGTGAGCGCATGAGGGTGAGTGTGTAGGAGGAGTGCATGAGATGCGGTTTAGGATTGTGGGTAGTCTCTAAAGTCCAGTGAGCTCAACCGATCCTTCTCGTGAACTTAGCCCCACCCATGACTGGAAATGCAAGTTCACTTCCCGCTTTGTGCTTCGGTAAAACTAATGCTTAGGGCCTGACAGCAATGATCAGCTCCCTTAAAGCCAGTTAGCTACAATTAAGTTTACCCACTGGCAGAATGTTTATGGGGCATTGGGGAACAAGGGTTCGTCAACCAAATATGTCAAATGCTACTAAACAAAACCTACCACAAATATACACTGTTTATGTGTCAGTAGAAGTATAATTATCAACTACTTTAAATGAGAAACCATGTGTGCTCTTAATAATTAGAAATCCAGACTACCATCAATATTATCTTGAATTTTTCCTGAAAACAGCACACCTAATTTCATACACAAATGTGTAAGACATGTGCCCATTTGGGAAAACATTTTCAAACATGACCCCAAAACTGAGCGTTCCTACAAACCAGAACATAGCAAAACAGCTATATCTTAAAAATAAAATCTATGTCTCTCTGTCAGAGAGAGGGATAGTATGCATAATAAATAAAACATGTTTATTTTAAAACACAGTATAAAAATATTAAATTTAGATTATTCACATTTTAAACAGTTCACAGAAATGTAGTAATCAGAAGGAAATCAATATGTCAGACTTCAAATGGTCCACGACCGTAGCACTTGACCACAACTAATGTCCTACATATATCCTTTCTTCAGTTCACTTCAAACCATTCAACATCCATTTGCTTCATTCAAGTTAGTGCAAAGTCGTTTGTGAAGATAATTTATGAGCATAAAATTGTGCTGTACACGCCAAATATCCATAAAAACCTATAGTTCCGTTTCCTTTATTGGTAGATTTGTTATTGGTTTATGCGTCTCTATTATGTTCTGAGGCTGGGGTATCTCTTCATTATGCACCTTTGCAGTTGCTTCTTTTTCTACAGATTGCTCTCTGACGTATTTCATAAAGCTGGTGTTATGAAAACCTGGTGGAACAGGGAAAGAAAGGAAAAATTGAGCGGCATATATTTTGCACATCACTTTTGAGATAAACATACTACCGATAAAAAACGTTTTCACTTGTTAACTGAAGACCATTACCTGTTTTAATACCACCACCCTGGCCTCGCTGAGACTTTTCCTCATTGCTCGATTTTGATTTACTGCTCTCAAGGGACTGGTCTGTATCTTCATTTTCTAAAATAAAATTTTAAAAAATTAGATTCATGGCAATTACAGCACAAAAACTGTTGATATTAATGACATGTGTACTCAAGCGTTCCTTTTAAGTCTTTAAGGACTGCAATCCAGCAGGATTTATAAAATATCTTAATGTGCATTTTGAAATGAGCAAGGAAAAGGAATTCCCATCCCATCTAATTATAATTAAAAGCAGAGGTGGACTGAAGGCCGTACAGCCCTTATGGCCACTTCACTAGTACCGCACACCCTGTATGTTAATCAGAGCAGCAGAGTGACTGATGATACACACTTATAGTGTGAAAAACTACATTTTCTTCAACATCTCTCTCACTCACTGGAGCCTTTTACTATTAATTAAACTGTAGAAAAGAGGCAACAATTAACATTTGTTTATATTCTTGTTTACCTTTCTTCCACAGGGTGTGTGCTCTCCTCAGTTTTGTTGCGAAGAAAATGACCACCACCAGGAGACAGGTGATGAGGCAGGTGACGAGTACGATGAGCACTTTGGAACCGGCACTTTTTTGGCTGGAAGTTCCTATGAGTGACAGTTTGGCTTTACCATTTGCCTTTTAATAAATCTACTCAATTGTTGAGCACTTGAGAAGTGCATATACAGGAATTCATTCTGATTATTTTAACTTAATTATAATACATACTCTTTGCATTCAAACTCAAATAATTGTGTCTTAGATGGAGTCCATATTGATAACCAGCAACAGTATTTTGTTGTTAATAAAAATTATAATAATAGCAACAACAACTACAACAATATCAAATCAAGCCGTAAAATAAAACTATGATGTGAGTTAAACATTATAACATTATAACATTTGCATGGGGCCAAGGTTAAATATAGGGATTTAATTCAGTTTTTAGTTTTTATTATTATTATTTTATTAAGAGGTTGAAAGTCTTTACCTTCAGTGCTGGAGTTCAAACTGCTGTTTGAAAATATCGGTTCAGTCGTCACTGCTGCTGACAGATATGTCTTATCTACAAGGATATATAAACGTTTTTTAGAGGGTGGGTAGAAGTACGTAAGGTATAACCCCCCAAAAATTGTTTATTTATTTAAAAAAACAAACAATTTCCACTGATATAAAACTTGAATCAACAATGCATTTTATTCAATAGTCTACAAACTTAATTTAATCTAACTGTATTAAATTAATATTTTTGAAGTACAGACATATATTTAAACTATATTACCTTCTGCGCTGGAGTTCGAAGTGCTGTTTGGAAATATTGGTTCAGTCGTCACTGCTACCGACCGAATCGTCTCATCTACAAGGATATAAAAAAATCATTTTTAAGAGGGTGGCTAGAAATATGTCAATTATAACCAATCAAACGTTTCATGTGTATGAAACCCCAACCTGTAATTTATTGTCATATTTAAAATGGGTCTTCACAGGTCTTAAACTGGTTCTTTTTTAAGAGCACGTGCCATTTACTGTCACGAAAAAGCAACTGCTGCCAAATTGATGTTATACACTTTCACCCCCAGGTGGCAAGATAGCGCCTCACTCAGAATAACCATATCACAGCCCCCCTTGTAGCTACCGACACAGCGAAAGCGTGTTTTTTTCTCTCACAAATATAAAGACGAATAAGACGAAAAATGTAAATGCCTTCTCTACACGTTTTATTTAACCTTAAATCTTTATGTATTTTGATCTGAGATCAATATATGACATATTTATGATTAGTGCAGTAAAAAATAAAATAATTTTAGCAGCACTTTATGGAACACAATTAAAACCCTAAACTTGTCATAAACGAGGACCTTGAAACTATTATGACAATCCTAGGATATCATCATAATGTTTGCAACACATGCCAAACTCTCATGTGTTGTTTTTTTCAGTCTGTGCCAAAAAGGAAACATTTGACTCACTTTGAGTTCCAAACTGCAAACCTGTAGTAATTTCTGTCAGTTGCTCTTTTGAACTCGGTGTACTCAGCCAATATCCAGCTGTTGATGCTTGCTGTGATTCTTCTATAGCTATCAGAAACACAAAGTTAAAATTATAATGAGAGTTGCCAAATTGAAGTTCATTTTATAGGTGTTACATATATCAGTATTTGAATTACTCTTGTCACAATATACTCTACTATAACACTTTTTCCATTTATTATTTAATAATGTTACACAGCATTAAACACATTAATAATGTTCTTGATACAGAAGGTCTCATGACAAAAAGCATAGGAAGCAGTAACTAAAAGCACATGTTTTGTGTTTATTGTCATCAATATATTATTTTCATTTCAGCCACTGTAGAGACACTTCTGTTTTTGCATAGAGGAGTCCAAAATTAGTCACAAATTAGATTTAGACTTTGACAGCCCCCATAAGATCCGCCCTACCCCACGCCCGGCAATCACCAGACAGTTGACGTTGCGGAAGATTTTTTACCAAGTGGGGAAATACCACAGAAACCCAAATGCAATGCTTCCCCTGTGAACCAGGCCGCACATTCTTTCACTATCTGTGCCTTTATGTGACCACGGGGCAGCAAAGTGTCCTTCCCAAACACTGACCATGTGCCAGGGAGGATTACGAGTGCTGTCTCCCACAGATTTTCTTAGAAGTTACTATGGGAATTTTGACTATAACTTTCCACTCTAAAAAAAACAATGTGTGCCTTTATTATTACCAAAAATATGATTCTACCAATGATCTACAGATAGTGAACTAGAGGAATGGATGAAGAGAATTTAGCCCCTTCTGAGAGTTAATGCTGCACACTTATTCTGAAGTAATGGTGAATCAGCTCCAATCTCTTAACACTACAGGATCATTAGGGTATTCAGGCTCTACTGAACCATGGACGTGGTCAATAAATGCATTCACATAGTGTAAAACCTACCTTTAAATACATTTTTATATGCACATACCAGAATTTTCTGCGCATATGGTCATAGGGTTCAGACGAAAAAGGACTCATGAACAAACGTAATAACAAACTATTTACATCACAACCACCTTCCCTCCAATCAGAAAAAAGTTTTTTGTATAAATACCAAATGTTTAGAAACTGTAAATACTTACAATCGTTTACAATGGTGACAAAGTTCATCAGGTGTGAGCTGTACAAGGCTTGGTGTCGAACAAGGCATTTTAACACTGTTCTCCTCTTGTGAGATCGAACCAGTAAAATGTCCACAGAGGTGCATTTGCCTAACTTTTCTTCACAGTGATACTGGGGATGACCTGAACCACACACAGAGGGAAAAAACTTAAATCAACATTTTGGTTATATACAGGCCCTCCACTACCATCACCGACCCCAAAAACCATTACCACTAATATTATAATAAGTTTTTATCAACTGTGCTGTCCTTTACTGAACATTGTAGGGAAAATACGGACTTTCATGGATTTTCATTTCTTCTTATTTTGCTGAGAATAATTATACGGTGTGGGGAATTTACTGTTGGTTCTTATTGTTTAGCATTTTGTCTCATTTCTGTATTTTGTCACCATGTCACACTTCCTGCAATTCTTCTATGCCCTTTCCATTTTTAGTAAAGTAGTGTTTAAATACAAACTAGGCTTTTATATGCCCTGGAATTCCTGAGCCAACAACCCAGTCAATGATAAACAACTGTGACCAAAATGAAAGGAAAAGTCCATTAATCTAGAAAATACATCATGTATTTATATATTTATATCTAAATATGTATTAGGGTGAAAATGGCCTTACTGAGGACTGCCTAGTACTTACCATCAACCTCTAATCCACCTTCAAATAGCCAAGATATTTTGGGTGGAGGGAAATTGCCTTGTGCTGAACACTTGATTGCTGTCTTCCTGTCATGTTCGGTCGTTTCCAGTTTGGGAACACCTTGAGAGTTAAGGTTAAACATCTTAACTTATTGCTCTGTGCAAGACTGTACTTACACACTCTGGATACTATTGGTCTAAGGATATCAGAAGATTTTTCTATTGAATACATTACACATACAGTGAAATTACCTAAAACTGTCACTTTAAACCGCTTAGTTGTGACAGGATGAGTATACTGTAAACACGTGTAGAAGCCTCCATCTTTAAAGGTGACATTTGACAGGCTTATTACAAATTCTGAACTCATATAGTTGACGATCCCGTAGCGTTTGTCTCTGAGAGCTGTAGATCAGGCAGAAAGACAAAGAGTTGATTAGCTGGTACTCTATAAAATTTGTACAGTGCATTTTGGTTAAGTAAGAATGCAATTCGCAAATTAAATTTAATACGCTCATCTGATTTTGGATTTCTCCTTTGGTTTAAAAATGACCCAGATTTGTTTGTTAAATAGTGGGAGAAAGTTCAACCACAAGATTTATCACATTTGTACGTATTGCAACCCTTATTTTCAAAGGGTCCCTTGATGGCTTTTTGTTTTTTAAATTTTTTTATATATGAGCAATTCAATGAGACATTTTACACATTTTACAATGTGAAAATACACTGAAAATGCATTATTCTTCCACTAGTTGGCATTAACCTGCATTCATCTCAAGGTGAAAGTATATCCTTCTATTCTCACCTTTGTGGTTGTTGAAGAAGATCACAAAACCGTGTGGATTTTTCCACTCCAAGTGGCTGCTGCTGCTGGCATTATCAATTGGGCAATTCAACAGTAGTGTTTGTCCCTCCATCACCATTAAATTCTCAGCTGTCAAAGATTCTGCAAAGCCTGAAGGAAAGCAAGACGATTATTTATAGAACTGCAAAAAAGTTCGGTATGATTGCATTGCATCTGCAAATTTACCTGACCTGCTCTTCTCAAGTGTATAAATAACAAAGATTATATTACAAAATGAAGGAGGGCTTCTCTCTACTCTGTAGAGCACTAAACAAAATAAATCAACCATTTGTGTGTACCGTAAAACTGAATTCAATTTTTCCGTGATAAGATGTACTCATTGACTGCCACTGAGCATGGTGATTCATTGACAAGGGGGTCGGCGAGGAAGAGGCTGCCAGTTCACACAGGTCTGATTCATAGCGCCGAGGCCACAGGCAAGGGGAGGTGGGGGGGGGCACAGCGGAAAGCGAAGGCGGAGCATAGACTGCATGCAAAGGCAGAGTCTGGTCACAGAGACGAGGCGCTTTTATCTATAATAAGTCTATAACAGGTACAGGGGGAGGGGGGCTTTCGGCTTTCCATACTATAGGACAGTGACACTGCAACAGGAAGCCGTGTGGTGTGAAAGAAAGAAGTTAATCACATGGGGAGCTTAAAAGCAAAAGCAAGGCACTGAAATACAGAAGTATATCCATATTAAGAGATCTATCTCTCGAGAAAAACATTAAGGCTTTCTCCTCCCTTCTGCTGCGTTCTTTGTTATAGCCATTACACTGTTGCTGCTCAGACAATGAAGCTGTGGGGGCTAACAAAACTTTGTGATGGTGGGCTAGGGATATTTTTTCAGTAAAAAGGTCACAGCTTTTTTCTAACATTTTGTGTGGGACACAGAAGACCTTAACACCTTTCTGTATCAAAAGTTTCCATTGTGGTTGCATCTCCTATGCAACAAACAATTTAAAGAACTCAATTCACAAAAGCACATCATTAAAACACAAATACTCAATTTTACAGCTTTACAGTCTGTATTTGACTGTACGGAAATCACATTGTCTGTTAATGTATCTCAATTAAGTTTATATAGGACACATTGTTGGAATGATTTCGACTTGACCCTTTCCACAGCTATCTTTAACCTAATGTTTTTAGTTCACAGCTTTGATGAGAGACATTTGGCATGAGGTCTTTTTGGTCAATGTATGCGTAAAATATCCAAACAGATACCGTACTAAATCTTCTGAATTGTAAAATATCAATTTACCTGTAATGTCCGGTTTAATCGAACTGCTAGAAAGTATTTTCAGCACAGCACACTGTCACCAACATTGTAAGTATGGACGCCACCAGGTGCAGCATAAATAGTCTGAAAGCACTACCAGCTGAGCAGCTGAGCGTTTTTCACTGAGATTCTGCATTATTCTGGTGTCAAGCACAAGCTGCCTTGCTTGTCTGGTGAATGGCCCTCAATGGGCACAGATTAGCTTTGTATCCATGGTATTTAGCTCTGGGATGTTCATGGCATCAATCAATTGCATGCTGCTGTTTTTACTTGCAATCACAAGGAAAAGGTTTAAATTTTACTATGAAACAAGTTAACAGCATAATATATACCTTTGCATAAATTCTAAACATAATTGTGCAGTCATGCATAGTCCAAAACTTTGTGTCCCACTGTGTTTAATTGTTTTCATCATGTATAAACATACCGAACATGCTTACAGTAAATATTTGCCTCTATATCCCATTTATCCCTGCTCTGAAACTAACAATATGATATTCTAACCAAATCCAGACATGTGAAGAGTAATGGCAAAAATCATATTAATTATATTAATAAGCATAAAAATATATATACTGGGGTCTCTTGGTATCAGCGTTTCTAAGTTTCTAAGCCAATTTCACACGGGTGTGCTTAATCAGTTTGATAAAGCAATATCAAAAATGTTTTGGTACTTGACAAAACGTTCTACTCACCCTTCATAAACAAGACTAGAAAGTAAACGTGGAGCTGTAGTGCCATTGCCGCACGCTCAGTCCGCTTCAGACTGTCAGACTGTCATAGGCATTTCCTCTACCAGGCTTTATACAGTAAGGGCTTCCATGACATCACCGAGCATGGGTTTTCCATGCTCTGTGATGTATGTATTGTCTCACTATAAATGTT
>JAOVYW010002535.1:0-14969 GCA_025775045.1 Hiodon tergisus
CCTACCGAAAGTCACAGAACTATTGGCATTCAAAAACTCCCCGTCCAACCTGAAGAAGCACATCGAGGTAAGTTAAATTAATATTTATTCAGTGAAGCCACAATGTCAATGTTATTCAACATTTACTTACTTATCATAAGCCTGCTCAGATATCTGGCTAACATGATGTCCAGGCTAACGTTGTTAGCTAACGTTGCTGATTAGCTTTCATGCACGTGTTTAACTATGCTACACCAATGATTTTAATTAATTCAATTAATTAGTGTTGAATTAATTCAACACAAAACTCTCGAAGACATGTCCATAATACTGAAACACACCAAACCGTTGATTTGTTGATTTTTATCAACTGCATTAACTACAACTTAAGAATGTATGATTGTTTGCAAAATAGCGGCAATAATAATAAACAGTAAACTTGTGCCATAAGTCTCTTTAGGTATTTTTGAATCAGGTCTTCACATCTTCAAAGCCATACAAGCTACAATTGTTCATCCCGCGCAAGCAAAATGTTTCCCATAGCTTCCATTTCTTTTTAGTAGTTTAATTACACAAAAATCTTTTCTTTGTTGATGTCAACACTCCTAAAATATGAGACCTTGAACTTGAGCGAATTGTGTCTGAAAAGTCCTGAAAAAGGCTTTGGATTTTACTTTTACTTCCAATCCTTAAGTATATTTTATATCAGAAAATTACTTTTGATACTTAAGTATAGTAAAAATCAGATACTTTAAGACTTTACTCAAGCAATATTTTAAAAGGTAACTTTAACTTCTACCAAAGTCATTTTCTGGTACGTCATTTTCTTGTACTTTTACTCAAGTATTGCTTTCAAGTACTTTATACAAGACTGCATAGATATATGTAGCTGTGACCACTCACAAAGTTTTCACTTTTAAAATTTGAAAATTACCTGGTCATCCTGCTTCCATTGCTTCTTTCGAGCAATCACGTGAGGCATCCTGCAGGACTGCATCACTTCCACCACAGCAACCAGTAGACCATTAAACTGGACTCCAGCCATCTGGGCCCCCAACGCTCTCCTCCAGATATTACAATATCTTGGAACTCCTCGACTGGAGAGCATCAAACAATCTGGACATTAGATTGTTTAATTCAGCTCCTAGTGCCAGCCAGCGGAGGATGGGCTCCCCCATTAAGCCAAGTTCCTCTCAAGGTGTTTTCCTGCCTGCCTAGGGAGTTTTTCCTTGCCACTGTTGCCACTGGCATGCTTTTTGGGGGTCAAGCCTGGGACATATTGTATTTCTCTGTATGTGAAGCATCTTTGTGACATGGAAACACGTGAAAAGCGCTCTATAAAAATCAATTGATTGATTGATTGATGTGCATGGGTTCATCCTGCCCTCTCATCATTCGCCCAGAATCTCCAAACACTGGTATCCTGCTTCCTCTCCACAGTATATGAACCCCTTTAGTTACTTCCGTTCAGTTCTCAGTATTATCTTGCTTGCCATAGGATTTCCGAGCGCTACTCTCTCGTTGCCCTAGTTTGACTATTGTTACCTTATCATTGACCCGTTTGTCTGTTTTTTATCACTTCTTGGATTGCCCTCTCTGTGTTGTTTGCCAATCTATCGACCCATTTGCCTGCCTCATCAACTATGACTCACCCATTTCCTCGGAAACTCTTGTTTACCGGCCTAGACCCCTGCCTACTTCCAAGTTAGGTGCACTTCTGCACTTGGGTTCATCTTACCTGTTAGTCCCTGCATGACACCAATAGAGCACTGGTGCAAGAGGTTTTCCAGATATTCGCATTTGCATGCTATCATAGTATTCCTGTTGAAGATGCATAATTGTCATACAAACACTGAATTAATTTACACTACCTTTCCATGATTGTCAGCTTCTAACCATATTTGGCTCTTGAGTGTTTTTCCTCCTGCTCTCCCTTACATCGGAGAGATACGCTGTGGCCAAGGGGTATAATTTCCGATGTAGTCCTGGCAAAAGTCAAAAAAGAACCTCACACAAAGTACTAAAGCTGCTAAACTATCTAGTCAGCTTCTCACAGTTTGTATTTTGTAAGTGTCATCTATTATGTCATTTTTCAGTTCTCTCAACTGCCTCTGGGGTCACAGAAAAGTTTTTCTGGTTTTCCGATTCCCACTGCAAAATTAATCTGTTCAGCTTTGTGACAAATTCTGTTAATAAAATGTGCTATAACAAATAAAATTGAGTGACTGAATTCAATAGCAGGGATGGTCAAATACTTGGGGACCACAGTAACCTTTTGGCAATTTTCACTTGGAATTTTGTTGCTTAGCTGTGACTTACACAGCTTTTCTACATTCATCCAATTATACAGCTGGATATTCACTTATTCATCCACTTACAGAATATTCAAGACAGGAATGTGTGTGTATGTGTGTTTGTACAATAGTACCATGGCCAAAGGAAGAAGCACAAAAATATATAAAAAATGCCAGGCATACACATGTTCAAGCATCTCTACCTAATGGTCTCTATAGCTGCCACAGAGCCTGGAGACAACAGGCCACAAAGGCCTCATGACAGTTTCATACGTTGTATCTGGAAGGTGTTAAAGAACCAAAGAGAGACATGCCTGTGCTGTACATGGCTTTAACGTTAATTGACATCATTATGGCAAAGTCATTTTAATGCAATCACATTTGATAGTGAGAAAAGAACGGAGAAAATGCCGTCTGTAGATAACCTTCAAAACACAGCACCAGAATAAATGACTTCTTCATTGAACCATGGGATAAATGATTCATGCTAAATAGAGGCATTTTGTTAGTGTGAGTTCACAATTTAAATCTATTTGTTGAAGCTTTTGCACACAATTTTAATGAGACGTCCTGGTACATTGCTCTGTGAAGGCAACAGTGACTTTCTACTAAAAACATCAGCGGAACGCATACAGATTTGTCTGGATGATAAAAGCTTTCATTCTCAAACATATCTGGTCATGTTTAATTTTCTACTCTACTCTACTCTAATGTCTTACCATTGCTAGACTGTTTTTAGATATGACACCAATGCTCTATCAACATTTACCCTAGGATGCAGTGACGGGAGAATGAGTGGGAAAGACCGCAATTGAAATGCCTTGAACACTGAGTGAATTTTCCAGGCACCATAGCACCATTATGTTTATTTTTAATGACCAAAAAGTGACCTCTGTTGAATTGCAGACATAAAAACCTTTCATGAAAGCTTGTAGCGGATCGTACTGTTCCAGTGGAAAAGGTGGGGTCGCTCTGAAGGGGTTTTGTCACAAGTACTACATCAACATATTCCCATGGTCTCTTTTTAACTCTCAGTCTTTTATATGTTCAGAAAACAGCTTAGTGAGTCAAATGTGGGCAGGGGAGGTCATTGATGAGTGTAAGATTTTACTCCAGTATCTCAGAGCTCTGTTTGTGTGACACTACACCTGCCTGTCTGGCTCCTACCGTTCACAATATAGGCTGAGAATTTAACAAAACAGCTCTATCCACAAATTTGATCAAGACTTATTAAAAAACTTACTAATTTTTCCATCAATGGGTTGGGAGGACCTTAATCTTGACCAGTCTTGTCCATGCTCAGCTAAAAAACTTCGAGGTTCACTTTTGACCTTTTGCAAGAGGACTTTTATGACAGTACTGAAATCTTGAAGCGATAAGGAGCTCCCTCTGAAACGTCTTCCTGTGTCTGGTCTGATAATGGGGGATATACAACAGCTCACCCTATGATGACAATGTTGCCTCAATGTTGCAACATTGTGTTCAATCTGGGTGGAAGGCCTGATGGTGGAGAAGGCCTCTGATATCAGGGGTTTGCTTTATACTTTGCTCAAGCCATAAGGTACAGAAGAGCTCCACATTCATTCACTGGTTACCAGTAAATGCAAAATGACTAAATTACACTAAAACGCATACCAACACTAACAAACCAAAGCATATACACCAACAAATAGCTAAATTAAATACTAATATGTAAAGTTTGGCAGTCCTGAAAACAATAAGCATGAACAGACACGCCGAGGCAAGGGCTGGCTTGCTTCGGTATAGAGGTCAATGCAGTGAGTCAGGAGTTCCGACTGAATCACAATGGGAGGGGGGTTGCTCTCCACAGCTGGCCGTCGCGGCTCATTAGGGACCACACCTCCTCCATTAATCTTCTCACAGTGATCCTGACAGGAGAGCATAACCCAGCCTACAGACGCCTTCCCATGCAGAGCGGCCGTCCGTCACCACATGGACACTTTTCACCCTCCGGGCTGTCCATCACTACGTGGACACTTTTCACCCTCCGGGCTGTCCTTCACCATGTGGACACTTGGACACGTGGACATTGAGCATGAGAGTTAATGAATTGGCTGTTTATGAAACGCTGAGCTTTCAGGACCCCAAAACAAGGAGGCTCCCGGAAGACTCGAACCTCATTAATGACACAACCTCGACTACTGCAGCTGCAGATGAGGGCTGTAATGAACCCTGAGGCGCCAGTCTCAGTCCCATGTGTGGCAGAGGGAGCACTGACTTCCAATTAAAACCTGTCTTTATTTACAGCGTTGTAGAATACAGGGCTGTTTGTGTTATTCTGTGCAAGTAATTCCCGCAGAGAAACTCCTACTATTTAACTATCACCATGACTCCCAGCTAGTGGAATATTGGTACCATAATAAGGCCTGCTTAAGAGTGACGGAGACCTCACCACTAGCAGAAATTATGTGGCTGCTAACCAAGTTGTGAATATAAGAGACCTGGGCATAAACATTAATATGGGCATAACTGCGTTGTAATAAACAATAGCAAATACTCTGGATGTGCAGGGAGCACAACGGTTAGCCCCAGACTTTATCAATCTGCTTTAGGGAATATGTTTTCTGTTTCCTTGAAATTGCACAGGACCTTGCATGCATAATAAAACACACTTTGTGCAGAGGAGGGGGTAAAAACTAATTTTACCAGCCAGAACACTGAAAAGTCATTTTGGCACTTGAGAGAATTGGAATTCGGATCTCATCACATAAGTGAAGCTATTCACACGCCACAGCTATATCTCCAGGGGATGGGAAGGTGGTGGGTGGGGAATGCGGACCACTTGGCCAACAGATCCAAACACAGTAGGAAACCAAGCACCCCATTATGCTATGGTGTTCCTTGGGCTTCTTATGTTTCGGCCCTTAATTGCAACTCACACTATATGGAAGGATATACAATCACTGAGCCTCGCCCCTCCGACAAGGGCAGTCTCGCCCCTCTTCTGGCTCGTGATTCACCGCTGTTCCGCGGCGCAGTCAATCAATCCACAATTAAGCCACGGCGTGAGGGCTCTGTCTGTCGCTTGGGCACATGTGAGCGGTGCAGCATGGGAAATATAAATGCTATATATAAATGCTAATAATAATTGTCCAAGGGAGCACTTTCCACTGCATTGGTGTCCTCCTCTCTTCTCCTTCCAAGGCCCTCCCGAACCCTTGTCCTCGCAAGGCCCAATGTTTCAAAATCCTCAAAGTTTGTCAAAATGGTTCAAACTTAATCATACAAGCTTCAATGTGAATTACTGGGCTGCCAGCACATACCCCTGTGGGGGATCTGTATTAATTATACAGATCACATGGCAAAGACAACGGTACCTCCTACTGTGTGTGGAAAAGTCCCCCCCACCTTTACCATGTGTGGAATGCTTACAAAACTGAAGAAGGACTGTAGTTAGCCTGTAGTAAGCCCGCCAAGCATAATAATAAGCCTGTATCATCTACTTTCACAGAAAGCCTGGATCCATAAGTCATCTAGAATGCCAACAAATTGTCAACCATTGAATAAAGTTGCGATGAAAATCAACATTAATTTTACTACTGAAGTAATTTCTTCCTTTCCACATGTTGGCAGATAATAATATTTACCATAATGTTTGTATTTGCCAGGAAATGTTCAGTGGTGACATGCAACCATTAGGGGAAATTTTGGCTTCAACACTGTTTACTAGGGCAGACTAATAACGTGGTGATAGTCAGATTCCAACCCCGCAGTGCTGAGGTTCTTCAAGAAGAGACTATTATATAAACCCATCCGTCGAGTGCAGAAGGACATTAAAGAAACAAGCCTTCTCTGGTTGGGCCCATCAGTCAGCCCAGAGCCCTGAGTGTGAGCTCTCTCTTGGATCTGCCATGATAACTGAAAGATTAAATACACAGGCTCGATTGCCCAGAATGCCTGTGCTGATGAAGTTGAGTACCAGGCAAATGGGTCTTGTATTATTAACTGAAACCAGTTGGATGAATCAGCCAGAGACCCACTGACAGAATAGACTAAGTGCTAGATTTTGATGTAACCTTGGAGGGTCATTTACAGCACAATCCAATAATGCTGCAGCCCTCCACGACAGAAAAGTTGTCAAAGCAAGTTAGATGCACATCTGGAACAATGCATAGCCTATATTCTTTATGTCTGGCAGTCAAGTTACGTCCCGGGGGTCAGATATTAGCGCTGAGTGGTGAATGGGCGTCCCAGATAAAGCTAAGGCCATTGGCCCACAGGGTATTACACTGGGCAAGTCTCTCCCAGAGAGAGCCGGCTGTCGGCCCACAGGGAGCGAGCAGTGTTGTGGAGGCTGCACAGCTGTCCCCATTCGTCCATACTCCTCCCACACTGTCTTGTGAGGCTCCGCCCACTCCGTGGTATGGTCCCATCCACATACCTCCCAGTGAGAGCACTCTGGGACCTAGCAGGAAATTTGGACAATTTTTGCTTCTGTAACCAAGCTCCATGAAGATATCTTCAGATTCCTTGGGGCTCAGTTCCTGGACAGCTGCGCTCACTCCTCACTTAGTGTTCTCCCAAAGGTAGGCTCACATGATTCAAGGCCACAAATCCACACACCGTAAAACAAAGCATAAGATTGCTTCCTCTGACAATTATCGCTGCTTTCTCCTCTAAAACTGACAACAAAAAAATAAAAGTTTTCTACAAAAAACAAACATACTAAGTGCAGTGAGAGAGATTCCATCACATGCTTTAAGCAGTTAAGCTTTTCTAGCTGCAAATTAAACTATGCTGGCTCTAAGCCAACCAAGGTTTTGTCCCTCTCACCAGAAAAATTGCTTATCACAAACTTTAACTGACTGAACAAGGTCTGTGCCGACGATTCTGACAGAACCATTGGCGGAGGCAACACCTTAGCATTATTGCTATGTTTTGTTATAATTAAAAACCATGAGGTGTGAAACGGGTGAAACGGGTCTTTGACAGCTGATAGTTAAAGCACAAGGCTGGATGTGTACAAAGCTGATAGTTAAAGCACAAGGCTGGATGTGTACAAAGCTGATAGTTAAAGCACAAGGCTGGATGTGTACAAAGCTGATAGTTAAAGCCCAAGGCTGGATGTGTACAAAGCTGATAGTTAAAGCCCAAGGCTGGATGTGTACAAAGTTCATATCACTAATCTACCCCCCTCCTCAACTCTCAAAAGTGTTATCAACCTCCAAAACATTTCCCTTCAACAACGCAGGAACATGCTTTGTAAATCTGTGGTCCCTAGTTTATTTAAATGGTTACATTTGAGAGTAGCATCCTATCAATTGTATTATCAGATCCCATTTAAGACAGGTTTTACCAAAGCAAGCGACTGTCCCTCATAGGTCTGCTTGGCTGTCACAGCGAGCTGGGATAGAAGTACAGCACTGAAAGCCGGGGTCTGAATTAGAAGATGATATGCGGCAGAGGTAGAGAAGGGAGAGAGCGAAAAAGCCTTTCACGCTGAAGGCTGATGGGTCTGATTATCTATGATTAGGCCCTCGTTACCGAGGGAAAAAACTGATTCTCCACACAGCACCAAATGGCCGTGTGTAAGAGTTTATCTCTCAAATATCTTAATAAGGCTGAACACACATAGAGTTGCCTGTGCCAAAGCCCTTCCAGGACTGATTTTTATGGCTCATAATTAAGATAACATCCAACCTTTGGCTCCCCTACCAACCATTATTCCACATAGGCTCTGGGCGAAGAAGAGGAGAGTAGATGAAGGAAACGAGCACACACACACACACACACACACACACACACACACACTCTTCCACAGAAATTTTCCCCCCGGCCAACAAAAGAAGACCTAACGCTGAAACCATGGCAGTGCTCTTCCCTTTGTAATTCCTCTCACATTCACCACACATTTCTCATGAGAAAAAATAACAAAAGGTCAGATAAACACATGATGGGACAGCGACATGCCGGGAAAGCCACCGCCCCGAGTCATCTTTTCTGTAGCGCCCAAAGGGACACCATGCTGAGTCGCTAACCGTCTTTTCTGCTCCATCCTCTTTCCTCCCTCCAATAACAATCACACATTAAGATAAGATGATCCTTTATTAATCCCCAAGTTCAATTCAAGATGCTACAGCAGCACAGGAGTAAGAGCAGATAAGATCAGACAAAGAATATAAAAATATATAATTTAAAAATATATAATAATAGGAGGTATGGGGTAAAAAAAACAACTTCCACGTTAATGAAGGCAGGCTAATTACAAAGCTACGTGCTCTAATCTGTAAGGAGCATTCAGTGTCAGTGTGCCATATGTTAAAGTCGAGCGTGTAATCAGACCGTCTCATACAGGTGGGCCATCTAAATCCCTGCCACTTGACTGCCACCGTATAACCTCAGTGTTTCTCCATCTTAATCCACTGTCTGTTGCATGTCTTTCCATGGCCGCTCCCCTGCCCCTAATCCATGTCCTCTCCTGAACCTGAAAAGGAGGGATTACCAACCTCGGCTGCCCTCAATGGGATCACCACCCAGATGGCCAGAAGCCAATAGGCTGCTGGAGGATATTCGAGCAGGCAATATCCAGTAAGACCTCGAATTTGGTCACCTTCACAGGCAAACTCATCCATAATCATTAATCATCAAATCCAATTGTAAAATCATTTCTCAGCTCCTAGCTCTTTGCAACTGTTTATTTTAGAGAGGCATTGAGCAAGAAGGGAACACCCAGCCACCAAGCACATTTGGCAAAGTGCAGGAAATGCAGCCCGTACCAGAGGTTCAGCACAAAATGGACGAGGGATACACCCAACATACCTGTGGGCAGCACTCTAAAGGCTTGCTGCTTAGCAAGCTGAGGCGTCATCCCAGACGGTGCTCAAATTATTTTTGGGATGGAGAAGAAAACTGTGGCAGCTTCTCTAGTTGGTGCCGCCTGGCAACCTATGTCTTAGTCAGTGGGCATGAGAGTGAAGATGGAAGAGGGACAGGAAGAGATAGAGAGCAGGGAGAGAGAGAGAGAGAGAGAGGGGGTGAGAGAGTGAGAAGACAAAAGACGGACACGGTGAGAGACTGAGAAAGAGAGAGAGAGGGAAGAGAGTGAAGATGGAAGAGAGGGACAGGGAGGGGGGAGAGAGGGAGAGAAGATGGAAGAGCGGGCAATAACTTTCTCTGTTATTGAAACTGATTCTTTGGCAAAACCATTTTATAGCTGTGCCAAGGAACCATCTTGAAACTGAAACTGAAAGAATGACACACAGAAGGACAGTTTTGATGCCAAACATACAGGCTTTAACAGGGCACACTGACTCCAAGCAGAAATGATTAACTTCCTCCATTGGCCTCTGGTTCTTTCCTTCCTTTCATTTAATAGCTGTTCCATTGCAACAAATATTTTTAGCTGGACTCAACGAACAGTCCCTCCTCCTATAGCAAAGGTGGCAGAACGCGTAGAGTAAATGGCCACAAACGAGGGCTAGGAGATATGGCCTATAAATAATATTGTGATATTTTTAGGCTATATCAGGATACACGATATATTTAGCTCGATATTTTGAAATCTCCTCTAAAGTACTCCATAAATGCTTGATTTAACCCTTTGATGACAATCACACCAGTATGAAGATTCTAGTAGTCCCTTCAACATATGTCTGCTCTAAAACATTCTTGTTTATATTCATTAGTGGTTTTAATTGGAACAATTTTAAATGTGGATGGAAAAAGGGTGAAATCACAACCAAGTTTAATTTAACAAAACAGTATTTATTCAAACCAGGCAATTGCACACATAGGCTTTTAACAGCTGTTAAATTAAATTGAATAATGACATGATCTAGGACTACATACTGTAGGCTAGTTCTACAGAGCTCAAGCTCAATCAAGACCCTTAACAGCTCAATGCAACAAAGGTGTGTTCAACAAGAACATTCCTGCTACCTTTTGTGAAAATTGTTTTGCTGCATATTTAGCAGATACCCGTTGTTTGTTCAACATCTTCATCTGCAATATCCAAACCACTGCCAGACGATGGATCCAGTGCCACACTCGTTTTGTCGCTTCGCTTCTTTCGCTCTCTCTAGGCTCTTTCCCTGTTCTCTCCAGATACAAAAACACACGTCTCACGACTCTCACCTATATACGTCACACACACTCATCCAGGAGAGTGGTCTGGATGGGTGAGCGAGTGTGTGGAACGTATGTATGCAAGTTTTTGTGTCTGTGAGAGGGAGAGAAGCGGAACGCAAAAAGCGAGTCTAATGCCGGCGGCTTAAACAAATTGCTTGACAATTTGTACTCGAAAATTATTTACTATAGTAAAATAGTAACTTACTACATCGTGAGCAGAACAAGCCACAATACATTGAGTATATTCGATATACCAGAGACCTGGCCTGGGGCTCGTTAGGGCAGGCAGGCTGGAATCTTTCACCTCTTGAGAGAACCACGGCCCAGCCCTCTCAGAGAGCCGCTGACAGCCTCTGATGGATGCGGGGGCTCGTTGGGTCTCTCCTACAGGCGAGACCGTCCACACAAATCTGCTGGAGGGTGACACCTGGGACCAGATCATGTCTAACAGTGACAAAGAGCAAAGGGTCCTTGATCTTGTGGGGGGGTCAGTTAACCAGGTGTGTGACCTGACACCTTCTTCACCGACAGAGCTCTCGTCACGGTCTCACTGAGCTATAACAAATTAAGATTTATTGACGGATTTATTGATTCCGTGCATGTACCGATAGGTCAGGTCTAAGCATGGTTCTTTTGCTTTGACCACTCATTGTTGTCACTGAGGCATTCAATTTAATCTTACTGGATTTTCCCCAGTATTTGCTGGCTGTATTTTCATCGTAACTTGCCCCTGCCAAAGGAATATGCCAAATAAAGAAATTCTAAGAACTGAACACTAAATAACAGCTCCAAGTTCGTATTAACAACTGCCATTTCAGCTCAGTTGAAAGCTCAAGTTTAGGAATATCAGCAGTGGGTTTTTGAGCATCTATGAGAAAGAGAATTTGAAGGAAATGAGGAGGATCAGCTAAATGAACCTTCCCACCAATGGCTTCCATCTTTAGAAAGGTCAGAGGTCATTTCCCTATGTGCTGCAGAGCTTTATAAAAAGCTCACTGTGAGCGCACAATGAGCACTCCAGACCGTTATCAGCATGAAGACAAATAGCTGGGAACAAACTGAGCACTGATGAGACTGAGGAGATTGAAGAGTCTGGGGCTGCTATCTGAAAGCCAACATACATTGTCAAGCGCAATTTCAGTTAGCCAGCAACAGCTGGGGGCAAATAATTTCTCTCAAAATATCTGACAGAAAGGGCAGAAAAAATATTTCATTGGTAGCAAAAATAGTGTGGAGATAGAAAGAGCTATGAAGATACACAAACAGCCCATAATTACAAAGCATAGGTTGAAATATAGGCATAATCCAGAGTACTGGTTATCATTGCTGGAGAAAGATATAAAATAAATGTCCCTTCTTGCTCAAAGCAAAAATAAACAGATGGCTCAGTATCTCTTGTGGTTTACTGATGGCTCTTTTTCTCGAGTGGTTCAATGATTCTTTTCCAGTTTGTGTGTTCAGAGGCAGCCTTATCTCTATCACAAAGACAAGGCTACAAAGTCTGGCTACTTCTCTCTGTGATCTATAAGGACAGAAAATAAATGAGAAAACAACACTGAAAGTTTCCTTACTCTTTTGTCTGCCTCAAATGGGGACACTTCCCTGTGTACTAAACTCTCTCCTGTTCTATTTCATACTGGGGTCAGTTACCCGTGTACTGAACTCTCTCCCGTGCTATTTCATTCTGGGGTCAGTTACCTGTGTACTAAACCCTCTCCCGAGCTGTTCCTGTGCTATTTCATTCTGGGGTCAGTTACCTGGGTACTAAACTCTCTCCCGACCTGTTTGCTGTGCTATTTCATTCTGGGGTCAGTTACCCGTGCACTAAACTCTCTGTGTTAATCTGTGCTGTCCCTGTGGCATTTTATTCTGGGGTCAGTTACTATTCTGAAGGGAGACAGACCCGGAGGGGATGACAGACCTGCTTCATGCTTGAAAACCCTATAAAAGGCAACTAATTTACTCACCACTGCCTCCTGAGACCCATCCTGCTTTTTATGGAACAGCCATTAAATGGCAGAATTGTGTTACAAAGAAAATAAAAACCAGCACCAGAATCATATGGGTTGATGTTAGACCACTGCAGAACCGACTAGTGCTCCCTGCCCCCATCCAGCCTTGGCACTCAGTGGCACTCCTAGTTCTGCTTAGGATGACCCACCCTGGCTACAGAGCATTTTGCCAGTGCCAGCCTAAAGAGCCTTGAATGTAATTAAGACTGGCCTTATCACATGGGAAGTAAGCCTGCAACATGATGACAGAAACCCACTGCGACACTGTTAAGATTTTGTAGGAGTTTCAAAGGCCGGCATGAAATGGAACATAAGCTCAGACCGCACAATAAACTGCAATTTAAAAAGATTTTGCGAGGCACACACAGCAAGTGTGTTTTTGTGATGGGATTAGTGCTGTACAGACCAACATGAAGGGTGGGTGGTTTCTTTGAGGTGGTTTTTCTGAGAAACTTGAAGCCATTGAGAGAATATGGATTTTATCCCACACTGATGTGGCAGCCACAAGCATGCCTGCTGCCTGCATCATGTTAATACTTTCTTTGCCCAAATGAGTCCTCCATGAATCTGTTTTAAACTATTGTCATGTAGCTGTAACCCCATGATCAAATTTAAGCTTCACTATGTCTCTACCATATTTACACAACATTAAACTACAGATCTGGCTGCAGCCGCAGATGACGTGTCTAAATGGTGAGAGTCCTCCTTTTCTTTTCCCCACACAAAGCTGACTCCCGAATGTGCAATGCGGGTGACTGCAGTACCCCCTGAACTCACCCTCTGCAGTCGTGGCATGGGAGTGTGGCCCGAGAGGGGGGCCTTGCGTCCTTCCTGACGCTGCTAAATTTACTCCCCTGAAGCATCATGCTGGGATTCCGTTACCCCTGGTGTCATGCTAGCAACATGCTGAGCAATGCTAGCGTCAGGGGTCCTCACGTGCTTCACCCCAGGCGGTCGGCTTTGAAATACAAGCCACCGTTTCCCACACATTCCCCTCATGTTTGGCTGTAAGGCACACAGACGAGTTGCAAACAGGTGCCTTTGCCATTTGGTCTCGGCTCATCTGCGCTGGGGGAATTAATAGTAGAACAAGCAACTGCTTTTTGGTACTGTTCTCAGAGACACAGCCATCTGTAATGGCTAGCATTATGTCCCAAACATATTGAGTCCCGTTTAAGTACAGTGTTCACTCGAAGCTGAAAGCCTATCTAGAGAAATGAAAACAACTCAGTCAAAGCACAATGAGCATTACAAACAACCTGCAGCAGCTTCACTGCGTAATGTGATGAAGCCTGGATGGGGACGGCACCTAGTGGCATTAAGGGTATATTAACTCTTCGGCACAAAAACCTGATCCTGTTCCTGGTCAGCGTGATTCTGCCACGACTCTAGGAGAATATTGTATTGTAAAAAGCGCTAATACTTAGTTGTTCCTCTTTACAGTTCATGAAAAAAAAACAAAAAAACAAATGGCAACAACTTTTGGGATCAGAAAAAATAAACAGCACATACTGATACACATTTTATGACAGAACAATGCACAATATATTTCACCACATCCACTAGATGGCAATAATCTCACAAAAACACAACAGTTGCTGACAAAGTAATGACTAACCTAAATTACAATTTGTTCTGTTCAGAAGTCATTATGAAAATGGCCAAAAAGATAAACAGGAAGAGAGATTCAGTCTGATTGCATTATAACATGGATAAGACAAACTGAGTGACTAAGAAAAACGGAGTAATTACATTTGGTTTAATCATTATTTAGGTGGCTGGGGGCCATTTTGGAACTTTGATGAAGTATGTCTTGCTCCAGATTAAACTTGACTGATGGAAGCTGTTGCTGAGGGGGTGATTCCAAAAAACACAGATCATAACATCTGGCACCCGTATGCATGGCCACATTTTCCACTAAGCAAATGGACAAATAAATAAGAATTACAAAATAAACTCCACGTTTTTCTGACTGCCAGACAGATTCTGTGTGTAAACACTGCCCTGCGTGTAAACACTGCCCTGCGTGTAATTGACTGCCAGACTGACTCCTCTGTGAGTAAAACACTGCCCTGTGTGTGTAAAGTTGCTGAGACATTTCTTTAATATTCTTTAAGTTAGGACTTGGCTATGTATCGTGTTTTGGAGATACTTCAGTGTATTTTCAAAAGCGATAGAGGACGAGACAATATCGTTAACATCAAGATATAGATGGATAGATGGATGTTGCATTAAAACTTATTTAAGCTTATTCAACTCGCTAGTTGTGCGTCTCTCCAATCTCACCCTAAAAAATATGCATAAACAATATCGAGATATATATCGTATATTGCCATTCATCCCATATCGGTCTGTATGGTTCAGCCCTACTTTAAGTGCATTTGGAAGATTACAGATACATTCACAAACTGGACCCATTTGCTCTGTTGTGTTTACAACAGCAAATACTGGTTGTGGCTCAGGGCTAAAGGGTTTCATGGGCAGAGTTGCGTTTGATTTCTTCATCAAAGAGAAGAAAATGTGTGTGTGTGTGTGTGTGTGTGTGTGTGTGTGTGTGTGTGTGTGTGTGTGTGTGTGTGTGTGTGTAAAAAATAAA
>JAOVYW010002539.1:0-14967 GCA_025775045.1 Hiodon tergisus
AAAATATTATTGTTATTATTACTATTACTACTACTGTCCCCACAATTGACTGCAATTATAAAAAAAATATTTTCCACTCCGTTACTGCTCAGAGGTGCTTTAATGTCTAAGAATACTCACTGAAAACATAGCTACTCGCTGTACAAAAGCCTATCTTGAGTTGACTCTGCAATCAGCCGCCTATAAATAGACCGACAAAATGAGAAAGTACTCTGCTTTCACTAAGTACGTCTAATCTTTAAAGTTCCTTACAGCCAGCCGACCCCCTGGTGAAATTTAAGATAAAAGGAGGAGGGTATCTTGGAAAGCCATCAAGCTAAATGTTTACAAAAGCCACATAAATGAATGTAAGCATAAATCCCATTACACAGATATTTCTTTGGGGCGCTCTGGTACAAGAGAGTGTTTCCATGTGGAGAAGATGGAAATGATCCCTGTCTCTGTTAGAGGACAGCAGTCAGTTCCAGAGAGCGTATGGTGGTACTAATAACTGGAAGAGAGTGGGCTCAATCAATATGCCTTCCTGTAATCCATTGCCTTCTCACATATCTTTTGATACCAGGCATCACCGATACGTTCTGACGTGAAAAAGACCACAGCGGGCTAAATCAAAATTTATTTTGGCTAAATTTGTATGTGAACACAGGTTAAAAAATCAAGCCTCTTTATTAAATTCGAATGAAACTGGACATTGATGATCTGCTTATTGAGTGACTGAATGATGCCTGATTTAATCCGGTCCCAATGTTGTCGGTCCTTAACTTCGAAAAACTGATTTATTAGAGCGTCATTTCGTTTTGGATTATTCGGTTTTTCTGAATTGGAATTTAAAGACACAACAGCTCATTCGCTGTCTGCATGAAATTCACACAAGACGTTAGAAGGGAGTCCGGTTTGTGTCAGTTCTCACTTACACCCGGGAGAGGATGGTGTTCTCCCTCTCAACCGGGACGCCTGGGGAAAGGCCTCGTCTGGGTTTGGGGGGGAAAAGTGCTTCCTGGAGAAGATTAGTGGCTATCCTTTTGGAGGAGACGGTGGACACGGAGCTTTTCCGTGCACATTTTTCTCTGCCAGCGGCCTGACCCCCAGAGCGCTCCCTGAGCCGTTCACGCTCTGCAGCGAGGCCTCGCATCAATTATTCACTGTCGCCGGGAAGACATCGTCGGGGTGATAAAGAAACTTCCCTTATCGCTTACTCCCCGCTCTTAAAAAACTATTTACACAGAGCGGCCCGCCTCCATCCATCTACAATTCAGCCCATTGTCCAGGCTTGTGATCCCACGCAACGTAAATGTAACTTAGTCAGTGTGTCTAATTGTCAGTCCGTTATTGTAAAGGTTGGAGGTTCTTGGTCTATTGAATAAAGGTTACCATCAAATAACAGTTACAGTATTTTCATTACGGTTAGTTTCCTAGATGATGATGATGATGATGATGATGATGATGAAGGATTTCATTTTTATTTATGCATCGCCTGCCTCCATCCATCACTTAGCCAACTGAGTGGCTGGTGAATCCACTGAACTTTAATGTAACGTGTATCATATCAACAAACCCTTAAACTACAGCAGTGTTGTATGTCGCTCTGGATAAGAGCATCTGCTAATTGACTAAAATGTAAAATATAATATAGCATCATATCAACTAACAATTATTATTATTTCATGAATCCACAGACGGAAACTTTTATCCACAGTGACTAGGATAATTCGTAGATAGAAGTGATACCTCTTCTGAGGTATTTATCATAAGCTTTTTCGATAAAAGGCAGATTCTTCTGAAAGTTCTTTGAGCTTCAAGTAAAAATGTGGCCCACTTGGCAGAGGTAGAGAGGCCCTCTCTCCTCTTCCACACTTGCGCTGAAAAACACCGGGTCCTTTGGGCCCAGTGCTGAGTCCTGGGGCCAGTCGAGGATGTGCTAAGTACCTGGCACCCCCCACCCCCCATGCCCCCCAAGGGACAGCCCAACTCAGCAGAAATCTGTCTCATTGAAGTAGAGACGCTTAGTGTGGAGCATAAATCTCTCTCCCACCTCAGCCACCCCATACCAAACCCACCCCCACCCCCCTCGACAAACTCACTTTCAGTAAGATGTATGTGATGGGCCTCCAAACCCAGTTAATCAAATCATTATCAACTACTGCTCTGCTGGCCTAGTTTAGAGGTAGGCAAAGAAACAGGAGGTAGAAAGGAAATATCAAAAATTAACCCTTTGGGTAACATCTGTTTTAAAAGACTTATGATTCCTGGGAAATACAGGGTTGGGTAACATATTGGACTGCTTTATTCTTCTAAAATAAAAACAGATATTTAAAAGAAAAATGACCGTAGCATGGATACCAGATAACTGTGCACTGCCTTTATCTTGAATTTGAGACAGCTGTATTTAACACTGTACTGTGTGTTTAAAAATGCGTTTAAGGATACAGCAGTAAACCGGAGAAAGGGACCAAGGTGTGATCTGTCTTAAATAAATACATTTGTTTTTAATAGCAGGTATTTCATAAAATCACAATAGTACAGTACCTAATCCCAGTATTTGTTCCTCCTAATCGCGAACACAGAGTATGAAATAAATTGTGACCGATAAATTGTGCAGACTGGATGTCTTGTCACGGGCTGGCTGAGTAAGCCTGTCCCAGCCAGACAGATGTGGGCTGTCAGAAGAAATACAGGCAGCCATTTAAATTCATTAATGAGGCGCAGAGACCATTGCATATTGAGGGCTACGCCCCTGGCAAGAGGCAGCATGGGTCGGGCATCAAATAAGTCAGTTGTGGCTCAGGAGTCACGGGCTCATGCTTTACGGGCATTATTTACACCGCCTCCAAAAAAAACACAGGAATTGGAATTAGCTGGCGTTCAAAGCCTCCCTTCACTCATCTGTAAATCACCCTCAGAGTAAAGAGGCGGAAAAGAGGAGAGCACCTGGGCCCATATTAGTCCACTCTTGTTTTCACTCCTAAGCAAAGTGACTCTTGCATGAGTTCATTATATGCACCCCATTTCCATAGACCACTGGGAACGAGACCTGGCCGCTGACATAAAATAAATGTCCGGCCCATGATAAATGGTTCTATTAGCAATCCAGATTGTTAGACTGTGATATAACAGATCTGAGGGGGCGCCGTGGCCTATCCGCTCTCCCCTCTGCGGCCAGAGAGAGCTGTAAATAGCTTGTTTTTATGTGTAAATAACATATTAAAACTCTGCATTAGCCCTGTCCTCTGATAGAGGGGAAATTGTTGCAAATAAATAACGCTGGACAGGAATGTAAAACACAGTGGGGGTGGGTTTAATAGACCCGTGTTTGCCAAGGTGGGCACGACACAGGTGACACAAATCCTGAAGCCCGTTGTAAACCGCGCGCTGCCAATAAAGGGCTGCTCTGGCACGTGCTCCCGGTTCAACGACCTCGCCTCTCCCACCGCCTGGTAATCTTTCTTCATCTCCACCTGCATATTCACTTATATGAGCCTGGCAACACGAATAACAATAAGCATTACTGCGGTAACCCATTGCTCTCTCTTGTTATAGTGGCAGACAGCTGTGTCTTGATAGTTACGCTGGAGGCCCAAGATTCTATTAGACAATGTGAAGCTGTGTCATTTCAGGGAGTGTCAGTGATGAGTCAGACTGTTCTCGTCTCTACATCGCGAAGAAAGATCTCCGTATCTCTTTCCATTATAATATAATACACAGTCTTACAGACGCCAATGAAGTCTTCCCGTTTTGTAAAGTGGTAGAAGAAAATATCATTTTGATCATTTTGGCACCCCGTACCATTCCTGCCCAGGCCCAGGCATTCAGTGAGGTGTTAATGAAAGACTTGATGCATGGAATATTCTCAAACAGGACCTCAGCATTAGTCTGAACTAGTTATTAAAACACTGATTTTGTTTAAATAATGCTGACTAAAACGAACAAACTTTACAAAATAGTAAAATAATGGCACAGATACTATATCATAGCGTGTCAACAAGTCCTGAGAAGGAACCCAGAAGAACCAGTACCATTTCAGAAGTAGCCTACGGTCAGGGTCTTTATCTTGTCATATACGGGTCAATCTTAGCTCTATTAGCCAGTTTAAGTGAATAATTACTTTGACGCTCTGGAGCCAAAGCTGCGGTCTCAAAACAATATGTGTATCACATTTGCCCTAGAGTGCAATGTCTATTTTTTAGAAATACAAATTTGAGATCAATTCTCAGACAAATTAGAAGACAAAATGTCCTGAAAGAAACTTAAACTGCATAACCCTGCGTTTAGTGGACAATTAGTGGTTTCTCAAAGCAGGTAAATACAGAACAAAGTCACACAAAGCCTCTGCTCCAAATTTCTCTAAATATGCAATTATAGCCCAAACCAGGCATTTGTTTACCCATTGCACGTTAACCCAGTATTTTAGCTTGTTTATGACTGCTTCATCACTTCAGGCCACTGGGCCCTTGATTAACCATTAAAATGCCACAGTATTATAAGCCCCATTACCATTTTATCAGTGTCTCTGTGAGTCTAAGAATAGCCTTGTATTCAACTGCTCTACCAGCCATTTTTACAGGCATTCATCAAAGGGTCATTGACACCTTTAAAACATCTCATCCTTAATGCACCTGCACCGGACACATGTTAGCACCATATAAAGGGGAGCGATGCTTCTTTTCAATCATTTATATATATTTTTAAACACTTTCACAAATGTGCCAACTTTCTCCATTTACCATTTGTTCAGCACACACGCTCCAGTGTCTTTAGCAGTTGCATTCTTGATAAGGCGTTTGCAAACACAAAAATTTCTAAATCTCAAAATGAACTAATAGCCTGCTGTAGAAGAAGATTTGCAAAAAAATTGCACTTTGAGTCTATCTAAGCTCCAAAGTAAGTGAATCACCTCTGGGTTGATTATGACCACATACGGGAGGGGATTTACAGCCCCTGCTCACATTTAAACTAGTCACCCATGGTCAAAATCTCATCCGTGAGCCATTCATAGCTCGATTAGTCCTTTAAATTGTGATTGCCAATGGGCTGCTGTAGTGCATTGGGGAGGCAGGGAGAGGCAGGGAGTGGCAAGGGCGTACCGCGTGCCGCCGTGGGGGAGGGCTTCTTGGGAAGGTCTGAGAAGCCATTACCATCCAGACTGGATCCTTTGCACTCTTTCTTCTCGGTGGCCGTTGATGCAGAGCTCTCCATAGTGGACCACACAGACTCTGAGAGAAAAAAGAGGAAGTTAAGTGAAAATTAGTGAGCTGAATTTCATATGTTTGGGTGTTTTCATTGTTCACCATCACGTTTTCCCATTTTTAGATGTGTTAATAAGGAATGTTTAAAAAGTAAAACACATGGAAATACATGAAAAGAATGTATGGGTAGTCTATGAAAAATGACAATGTTCCTTGCTTCCAACAGAGGGCGCTCTCTGTAACATCTACTTGAAGATGATCATCATAACTCCAGAAATAATGCACTGAAATTGAAAATGAAATTATTTTTGCAGGAAAATATGATCGGAATATTTCTAAACATTATTTTGAAAAGTCCGGATATCATAAATAAATCATTTGTTTAAAAAAAAATCCAAGACGATCTTTCAAAACAAATGATAAATATTTACACCCAAACGCGCGCACACATACACAAGCACACACACACACACACACACGTACAAACACAAACAATATTTTGAATACATCTGTCTGTATACAAAAACAATAACTTTGTCCCAGACTGCAGGGCCGATTTTCATTGTCAGGTTGTGACACATATTTTTCTGAAGAGAGTTTCTCCATTCAAACGATATTATTTAATTTGTAATAATAATTTAAAAAGGAACAGCCTCCCGAACCCTTCTGTAGTTTCTCAGAACCAGACCAAACCAAAAAAACGGGTTTAGAACGCATTCTTATTAGCAGGACATTAAGGGCCTATCCCACTCTGGCTCTGTCAATATGCTCAAACACTCTTCTGAATGGAAGATGACTTGGCGGCGAGCCGCTTGTTTAACTTTGAGGAACCTACAAGATTATCCTTGGTGCCGTGCAAACAAGTAGCGGTTTGGTCCTGAAAGAAAACCTCATTCCGAGCTCTTTCATTACATTATCCCAGAGATGCAGGGGAGGGTTGCACACTTCAGTGGGGGGCTTAGCCTTGCAGGCTACTCAAGTTTATTTTATTGTTGACTTTTTAATGGTCTTGTTTGTATACTGATTGCGTTTTTCGCTGTGAGGTCTGGTGAAAAAACAAACATTAAAAGGTGTTACAGATATGTTACGGATTTCAAACGTTTGTACATTTGAAATCAGCATCAACGTTTCAAACGACATACGCGATGATAACATTGAACATTATTATTTTAGTACGAAATTGTAGTTTCGTAAGAATAGCCTGTAATGTAATTACAGTATATGAGACAAGTTATCATATTCAAGTGCGCCTGTGAAAACGGGAACGAGTGAAGACTGAAGGACCGACACTGATTAATTTTTATTTTCCCATTGCTTTCTGGGATTCGTCGGTAAATGTATGGTTAATTTAAGTTTATCAGTTTCTTTACACTATCATGCTAAGGTAAGTCATTACTTATTTAACACTTTACTTTGCATAAATTAGTTTGACACGTTACACCTGTTTTACAGCTGTTGGCAGGTTGTGGGTGTTAACAGTCTAATTCGAAACACATACAACCTTCATCTATGAACGCTAAACTAGGCTATTACATATATAGTTGCAATGAGGGTCGGGTAATCAAATAACACTTCCGTTCTAAGGATCAGACAAAACACGGCGCTGTCCACGTTAATTACGTCGGTTTGTTATCTACCCGGTGGGCAGAGTTAAAAACGCGCGTCAATGAGAGAAGCAAGACGACGTAGTTTTTAGGACTTTCACTGCTATTGAATATGGAGAACGTGTGATTATTTAAATATCAATCTTATGTATTCACAAATACTTTTGTGAATTAAGATTATAGTGATTTAGGTAACTACAATTCTAGTTGTGCGGCGACTTTTACTGTAGTATTCTGTTAAAATTACGTTAAAATTGCATGTCTGGTTCGATATTTCATTCGCTAGACGTATGGTTTACATTGTAAAAGCGAGCGAGCGTGTGTGTGTGTGTTTACTTAAAACTACCGTCGTCGGTTTTATGAAAGTTTATGGTATTTCTTAGGGTCCAGGTGCAAGTGGGCTGTTTTCGTTAAAGGGTTCAAATATGGTACTGCTCATAGTTGTAGTTAATAAGACGGGTAATGAAATGCCTTTGCAGTATTTTAGTAATATAACTGAAACATGATTTTATCTTAAATGGTTGTGGTCAATCAAACTCATTACTTACAATATTATACTATTTAAAATGCGTGCAAATTGATGAAGTATTGTTCTGGTCTAATGTGACGCCTACATGTTTATCACCAGCTTGTTGGAGGTGTGCACTAACAGCAGTCTTCGTTGCCCCACCAGGTTGCCAGCCACCACTCTTTTTGCCAAGGTAAGCCGATTATACGTGAGTTGCTAACAGGGTTAGAAGGCATCTGTTTCAGTTTTTTTCCTTCAGCCAAGAGTGAAAATTGGCCCTTCATTCAGTTTTCATATCAAACTAGGTCCAAAGAATAGATTTGGGCACCTCCTAATTCCATTTCAAACCGTGTGACTGCACTGCTTGCCCCTGCACCTACCGGGAGCCCCCAAAGCCACTATGTCCGTCACAAGGACACTTTGTTCTAACTACTTTTTAAGTGAGCTTGCATCTCAGTCTAAACCAGTTTTTACTTTCAGTGCCATGGTGTTTCGTGAAATCACTGTTTGTCACAGTGCAGTGTGTTTTTTTTTAAAATTTATTACGAAAACCGGAATTTGAATATGCAGATCTATTAAGTTGAAGTGAAAGAGTACAGCAAATCAATGTCAATGTAATCTGATTACAGTGGCTATGTCTCTTAACCCCCACTCCTCTTTTTCCATCAAATATTGAGAACATGGTTGAGGCCTCCTTGGGTTGTCTATTTAGACATATTGGTCATTCTGTTCGCGCAGGGGAAAAGTTAATATCTCAGACAGTTGGCTTAACCTATGGGGATTTTCTTTTTTTCTGCACTGCTGAGAGACAGACACACAAACAGGCCAGGACAGATTACTTTCCCACCCTTTCACCTCTGATGAGCAACAGCGCATGATTTTCCCCCACGAGGCCTCCCCCAGTGACACGGAATCCGGGTCCTGGTGGCACAGTACAGGTGTCAGCATCCAGACAGATGGTAGGGGGGAAGGCAAACGAACGACAAGAGGGCGCCTCTTTCCTCCCTCTGCCGGATTGTCAAGCCTAGCGCAAACCGGTTCAGATGACCCGAACCTGGGAGTAATCCCCTCTCGCAGATTGGTCCCTTTAGGTCTAGGAGAGTTTTGAAGATGAGGCTGCTTTCCTGCTTAATATTGCCAAATGTTTGCTGGCGTCCCTGTGTTGTTTTTCTTCAAAATTGAGTTTTTTTTTTTTTTTAAACCTAGCAAGATCAAAATCTAGTCTTAGTGTATTTTTAAATTCGATATGAACTGATTGTTATACTTCAGTGAAATGTGAAACATTATATTCTGAATGCTGAGAAGTCAAAATGAGGAGGTCATGCCATCAGATTGGGAAAGATTTCTCTTTATAATCAATGCTAAAGGTTCACACTACGGTAACAACATACTGTATGGAATAACAACAACAAAAAGTCAGCTTTCATGTTACTGATGCTGAATTACTTCTTTGTTAACATTTTTTTGGGGTTGGGCGAATGGTGAATGAATACTTTGACAACTAGCAAATGGGGAAAAAAAAGTTTTTACATCGCAGAACGAACGCACGCCTTTAGATGCGACCACATTGACTGCAGACAGCCGGATGGATATTATTGAATGATGCATCTGATTTTTGCAGACATGAGTGAGGCAAAAACTTCTCTAGTTAAGAACTTGCTATTCCCTGGTTTGTACTCCCTCTGGGAGGATAGGGGAGTAATTATGTTTGACAATGTGAATCGCATGTTTTTTTTTTTTTTGCCTATTTCAAAGCATTAAAATATTTTTTCTTTCTAATAAAATTACTACTCTCAAATTTGACATGCTCCATTGTTGACATTTTTCGTAAGTCGTTTTCATCCGTTGAAGTACGATCACAGTTAAATCGGGTTAAATCATAAATGCTGCGTGAAATTGCCAGGCACTTCAGCTGGTGAAGTAGAATTTTTGCACTGACTCTTTCCAGTTGAACATCCAGTTACATAAGATGTGCATATGTGAGTGTTTGACTGACAGCGTGGGCTGTTTTCTTTATTACGGTAATTACTTTGAGGGGGACATAGCAGGTGTGAGGACCATTCGCCACGCTTTCTCTTTGAAGGTGATTAATGTGGCACATGAATGCAGTGCTGTTAAGGCCAAGGTCCTCTGGTGTGTTGGTCCACTCGTTATTGAATATCAGCACGACTAATGTATTTGACTGTTAAACCCCTCCTGGATAAACAACACCCTGGTTTAATGGTTCACTTTGTTTAATTCGATGGAGAATGCAGGGGCACTGGTGACGGTAGGTAACAATTGGAAATTCTTTAGATTTTATTTTTAGGTGTCGCATATTCCTCAAGACATGAATCGTCATTCTAAATGAAGTCGAAAGTTGTGTGGATTGGATGTATCGCAAATGGTCCCATTTCTATTTATTTTTCCATTCAATCAATAATTTGTTTACGAAGCCATTCATTATAAACCAGGAAACGTATTGTGTTGTGTAATTATTGCATGGTTGGACAGAATCAACAGGAAATACAAAAGAAACTTTAGGAGCCCATTTCAGAGTGAATGCTGGGTTAGGATAGTTGCTATAAACAAGTGAGAAGAGGCCCAGATGTGCGGAGGTTATAGATGGTAATCAACAGTTCTTTGTAATCACTATCTCCCCTCGCCAGCCACATTACCTTTAAGGGGAAATTCAGCTATCCGGTTAAGCATACTATCTGTCAATTCAAGCTATATTAGCAGAAAATGACTCCTGGAACTGCTTTCCCATTCCTCCCGAACCTCGGGTTGAAACCAACGTGGCCCCTCCTCCCACAATCAGTTCTCCCACTACTGCTGAAGAGCTCACCTTTCGCTGCACCAAAAGGAATGCAAACAGATATCAAAGAGCCCACTTGTTTGAATATGTTGGGTCTTCCCGCGCAGCTGTTTTCTCATTGTTTGTTTTTTCCTTGACAGCCTGAGCGCGGCGGCGCAGGTATCATCCTTACTTGCCCTCCCGGAGTTAATGATCTCAGCCGTTCCACTCAGTTCCTTTCTATGACTTCTGTCTTCAAAACACCCATCCTTTTGTTACACCGGCTCACATATCAAAGATTGAGATTATAGGGCATTAGATGGACTCACGCACCCGCTCCACAGCCAGGATGTAAGTGAGCGTGCAGGGGAGGGCCGATTTGTTCTCTTTCCCGGGCATCATGAACTGCTGATTGATTCGAACCCCTGGGATATCAGACTGCACATGCATGAGAAGTACATTGCCTGAAATAACTACCAGTACTCTGCTGTATCTCACTCAGTGGAGAAGGGGTTGGAAATATACTGTGAAGGACGCCTGAAACGCTTTTATACTTGAGCTGCAGCAGGCTGACTATGACTCTTAGTGTCGTGCTGGTGTACTGTGGCGACTGTTTGATATATCTTATTCAGGGGAAATCTGAAAGTAAAGGGGTAAGGCAGTGTTTCTCATATACACGAGAAATAAACTGCTCAAGCACGGGCTAGAGAACATGCAGTGTTCAGTCGAAGTTGATAAAGAGCTTTTCTCAGGTTGCCGCATTCCTCTGGAAAAGTAGAGTTTTTATATGATTTTTCGTGACACTTGTTTGTAGGAAATGGCCACTTATAAACTAAGATCACAGATAACTTGGCAAATGGGTTACTGTCAGAAGGCCTCGACTACGTTTACAGTGTAGAATGTTGCTCTTGGCTGGGTTTGAGAGCTATTAGTCAGTCACCGAACAGGGAATTCTAAGGTCACTGCTGTTTAATTTGCAGGTGGACAGCTGCCGGGGTAAGACATTCCTCATCCTGGTCCCCCAAATATGAAGTGCAGTGACTGAGTGCAGTCATTCGGCAAACCCACGGTCCAGCCCATTTCCTGTATAAAAAGCAACCAGTTAATTTAGACAAAATGCAGCTGGTTTTCCTGCAAGGCCAGGTCTAACCACTGTGGCTAGACCAATGTAGACTTCCTCTTGATTTTCCTCTGAGAGGAACCTTTAATTTAATCCTCTTTTCACTGACCAGATTTTTGTTTTCCAAGAACACAACTTCTAAACTGTTAATCATTGTCAGGGCTATTGTAGTGCCATGTCAAAATTAAGTTATATAATAGTATGCTGCTCTATATAGTATAGAACATAAACATATTTGTAAAGTTCAGAGAACTTATGTAAAAAAAAAAAGGTACATTGTGTTGTTTGCTTTATGTTGAGTTTCCACTTTTTTTTGTATCTCTCCCTCTCTCTACCTGAAAAATGAATATCTGTATTCCAGGTGCACTCTACATACTGGAGAGCAGCTTGGCTCATCACTTAGTATTACTTACAATATCCAACAACTCATTACACTGAGTAATTACACAACTACCTGTCATCCAAACAAATGATTCTGACTGAACTCTGAAAGGTCACATTGTGAAATCAGCGTACGCTGTGGGCTCCTCTCTCCAGCTTACCTCACACTTTAAGAATCACTGTAATGGGATTGACTGCATTAAACTACACTTGTTTGCATATTCGCAGTGCCAGCTTTTCCTTTTTTTTTAAATCTCCTTTCACGGATGTATAAATCACAGTATGATGCCGCAACCATGTTACAGCTTTTCCGAAACCTATATAGTCGAATGAATGGGTTAGCTGTCTATTGTCCGTACCAGACATGGGATAGTTGTATGCCTGATTACTCCGAACCTGTGAAGCTGTTTGGGTAGAGTGAAGTGGAATTTATTGTCAGTTGGAAGTGACTCGCCTCCTCAGTGTCTACAGGCTTTATGGTTTGGCTTGACAGCAAGCTGGAACAATGTGCATGTTCTGGGTCCTTCTGGGCATCAGTCTCACTGTAAGACACCCCTCTTGTGATGCTGCATAGTTGACGCTATGTTTCCATGGGAATGGTGTTTCTGGAAAATCCCCATCAGGCTTGGATTTGTGATTGGTTTGGGTCTAAATGTCTGTGATGCTACTACTTGGCTGCAAGGCTTCTGCTGCCTGGCAACACGAGAGAATTGCTAGTTCACCAATTCATAATAGCAGCCAGTTTTGGGATGCAGAATTCTGTTGTCTCATGAAGTCTAACCTCCAGAGCAGTGGGAACCAGGACTGTTGAGCCTGCTGGGTTAGAGGGTGAGGATGGTGGGGGTTGTTCATGTCAGGTAACCGAAAGGCATAAGGAGCCCCATGGATAAGATCGAATCCTTTACTAGTGAGTGCAATATCCTGTGGGCGATCGCCTCAGGCCCCACCAATGTCAAACAGAAGTGGAGCGCAGCCTTCTCCAAAGTGCAGGAAAGGAATTGCTCACAGTAGGATTCACCCTGCTTCTCTGAATCAACTGGTAGAATAATCACTTTAGGTGTGCGCCAAATTAGCCTTGTCAGGAGATACTCTCGCATGGAAACCTGCAGCTGAAAACAAGGAACTCACCCCTGGGCCTGAAGTTTTGTCCTGCAGTTTAAGCTCCAGATTCTGCTGGGTTCACAGATTCTGTTTGAGTTGCACAAATGCTGTTTTTTTGTAACACCAAGGTGCACGAGACGGGATTTGTCACCATTGATGCCATATGGTTGGCCCCTATAGCCAAATGGTGCTGTAAAGACACCCACTTTTTTACAGCAGTGTACTGAAGTTTCAGTATCTTCTCCATCCCCTTAAATCCTGATTTAAGAGACCACTCATGTGTCTAAAGAGCTGTTTAAAAACACTTCGGTTGTATAAAGTTTAGAAAATGAATTTGCTAACACTTCTTCATGGGGTTTCAACATTTGTCTCAGAGACAGACAAACATTTAAAACTCATGCTTTACAAGATAAACAAAAGGATTTTAGGCAAGAATTTAAATGCTGCCAGGGATGTTACCTGTTTTCGAGTTCTCTGGTTTGGGTTTCCCCTTTTAGTATTTTCTAGTTTTGAATACTGCTAAACTGTGGCAGGCAGCCTGGAGCCACACCCTCATGCCCTGGGGACACACCGAGCTGTGCTATATAAACCATTATACATTATACCTCTTTCTGCCCCGCAGAATCTTTTAATAACAGGGTTTTATTAGATTTTTAAACAGTTATATTCAGAGGGGGTAACATTGGAACAGAATTGCAGAAGTAGTTTGTATTTTTTAGACATAAAAAGAAAAAATGACAATGTCCAGTATTCCTCATTTTACTCTTTCTCTAAAGCGCTTGTGTTGACCATATTCTGTTTTTAATTGTGTACTGAAATGCGTCTTTAGTCAGTGCAAGTTACTATTGAACTAATTTGGCCCTCACTGATGACCTCTTCACATTATCAGTTAGAAATTAATTATATTATATTACATTCACTTCCTGTGAACAACTGTCTATGTGGTGATACTTGTGAATCACCGCTATCTCATGGCTGCTTAGAGCAGGAACAACACCTCTATTGGGCCTGAGGGAACTGAGAAATTGGAAATTGGAGGTTAACTAAACATAATTAGATTTAGCCTTTCAACCTGATGATAAAAGCATGCGTTTTCCCTCCAGCTCTGTTAGCAAGATGTTCTGGTAAATGGCTTCAAATGCCAGTCAATTTTACCTGAGTTGCTTTACTAATTGGACAAGCATTGAGGGTGCTATATCGGTTAATTTTATTGTAGTTGAATTGGGAGATCTAACATCACAGTTCATAATCACCCAATCTTCTGTGATAGGACGAGTCCAGAGATGGCCTCAGCCCGGCCTTGACCCTAATCCTTTTCCCCCCAGAATGAGGCCTACGGTGGGAGTATGCACTGGGAACAGGAGGATTGAGGAGGGGGGGATGTTGATTACTAAAGACTAACACATGGTTTCTTGAGTACCACATGTTAGACTCGTCTCCCAGCCTGTAAGGAGTCTGTGGTCTGGCGCTGTATCAATGCCTTTCAATCTCATCATTCGACGTATGGACGTAATGAGGAACATATCCCTCCCAGCAAGCCCTGGGTCGACCCTCTTTGTAGTTAAGGGAGGCGGACATATAAATCGCAACGTACAGTATTTTTTAATGCGGAGATTTTCCATTTCAATGGTTAAATCTGAAAACACAAACATTAAATTTAAATTAATGGCTCCTCTGTTTCTATAGATCAGGCCAAAAAAGCTTTGGCCCCAGCAAAATGTTCAGTACCAAACACTAGGTTAATGTAGTTAACCGTCTGTCACAGCGCGTAGGCCTGAGAAACGCTCGACTCCATCTGCAGCCAATAACCATGAGACAGTGATATTGCCGATAATAACCAGGATCATTTCACTGTCAGCAGCTGTCCGATATTCCTAGGTAACAGTACATCATCTGGGTACACCAGCTTTTCAGGAGTTAATTAACTTGTGAATGAAAGCTAACCCATAGAGACCACGATACACATCACATTACACACCGAGGCCGGCACTCCAGGTCCCTTGAGAAATCTGGACCGTCGATTACAAAGCTTCTCTTGGTGTGTGATATCGTTTTGTGATGAAAAACAAGTCCCTCGTATTATCGTTTTATTGCATGCTTGAGCGTGATGCCTCTGTGATTTAGGGGTCCGTTCACACTGTGATGGTTTTTCTTGAACAAAATTTTGTCACATTTGTCCACAGTATTTACACAGCATTATGGTTTGGCGAATGTAACTTATGAAAAACATTGTGGCATTTGGTAATTACCTGTGACTGTTCTTCTATGGCTGTGACTCCTCACACCCTTGCCAT
>JAOVYW010002543.1:0-14963 GCA_025775045.1 Hiodon tergisus
GCGGTCGTAAGCGCATGTGCGAAATAAAGAGCATTGATTCCTGTTAAACAGTGTCAGTCTCGTGCTTGAATCCGCGCTACAATATTATAAAATAAAACAAATGAAAATGGCATGGACAAAAATGATGCGACCCTCAACCTAATATTTTATTGCACAACCTTTAGAGGCAATCAAATGTTTTCTGTAGCTCTCAATGAGACTTCTGTAGTTTGGACCACTCTTCCTGAGCAAACTGTCTTAGGTTTGATGGGTGCCCTCTCCAGACTACAAGTTTCAGCTCTTTCCATAGATGTTTGATAGGATTCTGATTAGGACTCACAGAAGGCCAATATTTTTGCTCAAAAAGCAACGGATTGTGCGATTAGAAACTGACGTACCTTCACCTTGGATTTCAGCTTGTATTTCTTTAGAAGATGTCCTTGGTTCTTTTTCTGCCAATCGCACTATCCTTCAGTTCAATCTGGGGTCGATTTTCCTCTTGTGGCCGCGCCCAGGGAAGTTGGCTACAGTTCCATGAACCTTGTACTTAATATTTGTAACTGTTGTCACAGGAACATCAAGCTGCTTGGAGATGGTCTTGTAACCTTTACCTTTACCTTTACCATGCTTGTCTATTTTGATCTCTCCTTTGCTTTCTCTGGTCCATGTTCAGTGTGGCGCATACAATTATGCCAAACAGCACACGGACTGCTTTCCTCCATTTAAATAGACTGAATGATTGATTACAAGATTGGAGGCATGTGTGATACTAATTAAAGAAACTATTCAGTTTGGAATATCATTATAATCCAATTATTTATTATACTTTTCGAAGGGGTACCAACAATTGTGTCCAGGCCATTTTAGAGTATCTTTGTAGAATCAGCAATAATTAATCTCTTTTCACAGCTTATTTGCTTTATTCTATGACATACCAAAGGCATGCAAGTATACATGATGCAATGGATTTTATTTTCATCACTTTTCCAGAGGAATGATACATTATTTCAATGAGCTGTAAGGGTACCAACAAATTTTACCACGTCTGTACCATGTCAATGTGTATTTAAGCTTGCAAATCCAGATAATCTTTGAGTAACAACAAGCTCATGATGTTCACTAGCAGATTTTAGCTATTAAGAGTCAATTCCTTGACCCGCAATTTATAGAGCATGAACGTCAATAATGCTAGAACTGGTGGATTGAATGTGAATCCAGCTATTATGTGTGTGCTTTGTGGTTATACCGTGTGGTGAGGGTGCCGTTTGGGGACTGTAGGAAGAGCAACCGTGGGACATAGTAGCAAAGTTCCTTGAGGTGCAAACCATTGTCACACCACTCTGCAGCAGTTTCAGGAAGGAGCCTTATGGAAATTAGTCGATCTAACACGCCCATTCTGACTACAAGCAGTAATTAGGAGTGTATTTGTTTTTTTCGAAATGTTCCACCTTTCTAAAGCCAAATCCTTTTAGATGCACAGATGGGTATGTCAACGCGTTTGCATACAGTGATTGACAATTTGATTTAGGCCTACTTACTTTTCTTGATTGCTTCTTTCTTTGGTTGATGGGTTCCTTTGAATGATTTCTTTTAGTTGATGAATCTAGCTTCAGCGTGCATGATTGTGTTTGTTTGATTGTGTGATTTGTGCGTTCGCCTTCAAATCAAAGTTAGAATAAAAAGATAGGCCTTAAGAATTCAAAAACAAATATGTACATAAATCAACTGTCTTTCTAACTACGCGATATGACATGACACGGTTGACTAAAGTTCCCCAATGGCATCTAACTAGGACCAGCACACCTTTCTCCAATTAACTGAGGGGGGTGGCTTTCCACGGAAGGAATATGTTTCCTGTCCTTAGCTTCCATAGATGTCCACCGGGTGGCGACGTTGTTCATTTAACCATTTTCTTTCTAACCAAAATCGGCTCCAACAAGGAGCTTCAACTTGCTTCTCTGTCTTTCAATCGTAGATAGGGTTTGTATGGATACCTATCCTTGGTCATGATGACGTTTACTTGGGTGCACCAGTCCACCAGGTGCTCTCCAGCTGCTAGCATGTTTAAGGAGAGAACCGTCTATGCCCTGTGGATGTGGCCTTTGGAAAGTCATCTGAGCTGGAACTCCTCGGCCCCTGAGATTATGTTTGGCCCTTCACCACAGCCCAGATGCATCGGTTGGCCAGGAAACAACCCCCAGAGGACAGGCAGCAGCAAGGTATTATGTAAATATACCCACTTAACATAAAACTACATATCAAAAGGACAGAATAGAAAACAAACTGTAACAAATTATACTTTATTGTATTGCTAGGAAATGGGAACACATTTCTCAATCGATTTTCATTCTGAAGAAATTAATTATTCCCAGGTGCAACAAATGTGACAAAAAATAAACTGGATAAACCAAAAATAATATATTTATGAAATATTAACATATATTCAGGCCACTTGTGCAATCTGATAATTATTATTTGTTCAAAAACATACACAACGTAATTTGTTATATTAAAATAATACATATAATGCCAGAAGTAGAGAAACCAAAGCTAGTTATCACATATATTTAATGTGTACATTAGCTTCTGTGCACATTAGACAGTACTGATTCCAACTCAACTTTATATTGAGCCTATATTCACTGAAACTCCCTCTTTGTCAGCCAATCAGATGTTTTCCCCAAAATGTATACTATGTATTAACATTCTACATATTGAGAAATTATTGTGAAGATTAATATTAGTGTAATATTAGTCATCTCATTAATTAATCAAAACTTTTCAATAATTTTTAAACATAGCTTTTTTCTCAAACTTTTATTCTTTGTTCTTAAACTCTTGTTCTTAACTCTATGCTTACACAGAAACATTATATTAAATGATTACTAAAAGCAAGAACATTTTATTTAAAAAAATCTAAAACTCCCATGCTCATGCCCTCTCTAAATGTAAATTTGCCTGAAAAAGTCCTTAACGTTCCACAAGTCACAATTCAAGTCCAAATGAACTAAAATGTTCCATAAATAATTTGAAAAAAAGAAAAGAAAAATATACTTGCTTTATTGAATCATGAATTTTGTATCAATGGCATCAATTTATTGGTAAACACTCTATTACTAATTCCTTTATATAGACACATTGTACCCACGCATAGAAAAATGTTTATGTGGGGGAAACGATTAGATTACAGAAAAATTTGAAGGTTCCTGGTTACCCATCAACACTGTACAGCCATTCCAGCAGATAATGGATTTGCATTTATTTAATTTGAACCAAAAAGTGAATCCGCTTTAACACGGAATCAAGAAGGTTAGGAGTTCTTCAACCAATCGGGCAGCTGGTGCCCGGTTGCTGCATTCACCACTGCGTCAAATACAATATTGTTACAATGTATTTATTCATACAATGCTTCAATTTAGAACACAAATGCAGACAGAAGAGAAATCTCTCTTCAATCAACCTGCAAATATGTAAAGACGGAGATTGACTAAATTAGTAAATAAAATTCAGTAAAATAGGACTATCTAAAACTGTATTCAAACCACCTTTGTTGGCTGCTTGAATGCACTATAATATAATTGGTTAAAAATGAAAATAGCTTAAAAAGGAGCTTTTAAATTTGATTGGTTTTAGGTTCAAATCCCAGGAAATGTTACACTTGAACAAGGTCATTGTTCCAGTATACATCTGGTTAAATAAATAAAGTAACATGGAAATAGTATATTATGGAAGGAATACCAGTATCTGTGGTATTGGCTGGGTTATATTTTAGCCAGGAGATGGCATTGTCAACGCCACTCTGTAGTCATTTCCCCTTTGCCACAACAGTGCTGGCTTTACATCCATTTTGCCTTAGCATACACATTATGTTGTCAACATGGTGAATTCTGTGACATGGAAAGGTATAGTAGAACTTTCAGGAGAAAAATGCATAGCTCTGAAAGTTCGTAAACCTATCCTGTAATTGTGTAAACAGAAAATAAAACATTTTTTAAAAGCAGTCAATTTCATAAAATTACTATAATTTATCTGCACATATATTTGGGTTTACATTGGAGAGGGAATGGCCAGAAACTAGGTTGCAAGTTATTGACAATTATCTCTGGTGGGAAGACGTGTAATGATTCATTTCCAGCGTTTTGACTATATTGAGTTTTAGGAATATAACAACAACAGACATGCATATTTGTACTGGCTTCATTAAGTTATGTGGGCAATGTTTTAAGTTACATTTTTTAACGCTGATTAGTTCACACAAACCAATGCCATTTAACAGTATTTTGCATATACAAGACTTAATAATCATGCAAGACAGTGAGCAGTCTTTCTAGTCTTAAAGGTGCTGGTTTTTATCTGTGAGTGATTTGATCTTATTCAGATGCCTAGGTTTTGGTGTGCTACCTTTTGGTCTGGAATTTGAGGTGTTTCAGTAACTGTAGGCTCAGACTCTCCATTTTCAGCTACATGGTTTTATACTCGATATTTTATACTCTGTTAAAGCTATGACACTGGGTGAGCTGGATGAGGTGAGGTGCCCAAGGCAAAGAGGGTCTATGTCACAGTTTAGCAGGTTATAGACGTACTGATGTTGTGGCTATATCTTCATTCAGTACATTAGTATAAAGTGTAATTTCTTGTTTTTTCCCCAAAATTTTCACCTGCTATATCAGGGGTCTGTTCATATTTGTTCATCATTTTCCTCCGTGAGTCAGGTGTGTCTGCAACATGCCAGTATCAGCCAGTGTTGGCGTGTCCTCCAGCCAGGCTCAACGCTTTATCTCTCCTCTACTAGCCTCTTGAGTCTTGCCACCACGTCCCCCCCGCTTACCCAGGGCACCACAGTTGCTTTGAATTCAGCTGGTTGGCCCTCCTGCCTCTCTACTATCAGCTTGTGCATGGGGTAGTCCCGGCGAGGGAATGCAGTGTCACGGGGCCCGAGGATTAACGAGGGGCAGAAGTCATTGGCTCCGTCCCCCACGTAGAACACCCGCTGGAAGGGGAGCCCCCGCTCCTGCGCCCGTCTCGACAGGTAGTCCCGCACGATGGCCTGCTTGCACATATTCTCAGGGCAGCGGGGGCAGTCATGGGAGTGATGGGGAATCAGGAGCAGCCGCCCACTGCCATCGAAGCAGGCTGGATTGGTAAAGATCTTTAAGAAGAGCTGGCGGGCACCAGCCCTCTGCAACCAGGCTTCTATAAAGTACATGTTGGCGTCAGAAACCAGCACAGCCTCAAAGTCCTGCGGGTGGCTGCGCAGGAACTGGAAGAGCTCAAGGATCCCGGGTGAGGCGGGGATCTCTTCAATGACGGAACGGATAGCATGTTCGGGCACGCCCTGCTCCGCCATGTAGGCCAGCACCCGCTGCATGTGCTCATTGTAGTGCCCGGGGCGGTAGGAGTTCTTCAACCAGTCGGGCAGCTGCTGCCCGGGTGCTGCATTCACCACTGCGTCATCGCTGTTCTCGTCCACAATGGTCTCATCAAAATCGAAGAATATGAGGAAGCGCTTGTGGGAGTGGGGTGCGGCAGGATCGGCCATGCTAGCTGTGCGTCACACAGGGAGAGGGGCACTCAGGCCAGGACACTCCTTCTCTGGGCCACTCCTTTTCCTTGCCTGGAGGAAAGAGGTTATCAAAGGAGCAGTTCAACACAGAGCCCCGCAAGACGGACAGCCTCTGCTCTTACACAGATCGGTGGTACGGCAGATTAATCTCTCTCCGATCACTGCTTTCCACAGAGAGACACTGGGAAGGTTTAGTGCACCAGAGGAAGAAAAGTGAGGCTAGGAGGGCAGAAGCAAAAGTTTTCATAGAAAAGGAAAAACTGATGTATAGCAAATTGCATAGCAATCACCGGCTAAGATGCAAAGCTAAAGCAGAGCTTAGAATCCACTACATCTGCCCTTTGCCGTTACCTTTAATTTTTACTTATCAAGCATTGATATGTCCTTATGTCCTTTTTCTGTTTTATGCAAATGCAGCAGCGACTAATTACCTGAGGGGTGTATGTGTACTGTCCAAAACATTTCACACACATACATCTTATTCACACATTTCTCCTATTTTTGGTTTTGAATTCAAAACATACTTAAAGACCAAGGCTTTGGTAAACATCTGTGTTTCCTGTACAGGTTACATTCTATCAATTGTATTAATACTGATCAAACTAACAAAATGCCCTCTGTCATTTATTGTTTGTTAAACTGGGTTCTGGCACTAAAACATAAAATAATTAATTATTATAATTTTCTACTGTGGAATCCAAAATCAGGACGTTCAAGAACACTGGAAGTTGTCTGTGTTCCAGGATGAAGTGACAAGAATATATAACTAGACTATGACTGTGCTATATAGTCATGTTTATTATCAAGTAAATAATTAGTCAATGTTTATTAGTGCTCATATTAGCGGTCAGTGCTGAATGTTTTTGGCGTTTTACAAGACACGGCTGGCTTACCACATACTCGCCTTGCTTCTATGTCAATTTTCAACACATCAATTGAAGTAAAAAACGAAAAAACTTTTGCTTAAACTATAGGCCTACATTTTCAAAACTTCTTCAATTAGGAAGGAAAGAGTAACATTTCATAAAGAATTTTCAGACCGAAGAACCAAACTCTGATGAAAGAATGATTTACCTATACCATAAAAATGTAAAGCTACTGATACTGGCTAAATGAAATAGTACATTATTTTGAGCCAGAGATACCATCCGGTATTGACTGGTCGTCGGTAAAAGATCAATTCTCAATTTTGCTCATTTAAAACAATTTCCAAACGAAATCCCATACCTATTTAAAAATGCGCACAATCCGACCAAAAGGCGGCATGTCTCATATAGACTAACGTCAAGAATATGTTTCCAAACATTCAGAATATCTACAACGGGAGAAAAGCAACAAAGAGTTTGTTAATCATATCAATCAGCAACATTTCTAAAACTTATTTGACTTCAAATTTACTAAACAAATAATATTTCACTACACATACGTTTTAATTCACATGCTTAAATCAACATAACTACTTGCCGGCACGTGTGATGTAACGGCACGTTCAATCTACCAACATTCCCCGAGCAACTCACCCTGCAACCAGCCGGCGGTCACTGCAGTAGGCTACTTCACCCCAGTTCTATTGTACTGAACCCTGCCGCATAGCTTCTACTGCAGAATCGTACCGTATATAACCTCTACCATTTAAAAAACAAATTTTACGTACACAATGTTTCAATATTCAAAAATAATGTTAACATAGACTATTTAACTACAATTTAGAACAGAATGAATAAGACGTCTAAATGAAATTCCTTTCTGAGGAAACGATCTGCTTGTAATCGAAATAAACAGAAAAGAACTAAACAATAAAATGATTTAAAAAAATGATATAAAATAATCCGATAAAGCATTAAATACAACAGTGTACCGTTAATTCAAGCCTGAATTCAAGTGCATCTCGAGAGGCATCCTGTTCTATCAAGCTTCCGTTTTTATGCTCAGTCCCCTTCCTTCTCCTTTAAAAAAAAAATCTTAAGTCTTTAGTCATTGCCGGTCATATCCATACCTTAAAGACGGGTATTTTCCTCCAACTAGAACAAGGTATTTTCGGCCCTGCTTTATGGGCTGTCAAAACCACGGAGAGCGGCTGTCCCGATGACGTCGGGGGCCGCGGGCCAATGAGGCGGCGCCCCTATATGTAGTTGTTAAAGGAGAACCTTATTGACCCTAGAATTATTTTTAAAACAAACAACAACAAAAATAACGATCACTAAAATAATAATAATAATTATTATTATGGGTTGAATAAACAAGCGAGGAATCATGTATTATGACCATTGCCTGTGTAATACTACAAGGTTATATTTTTTAAATTTCTGAATAAATACAAACACTAATTTTGCTAAACCTGTTGTGGTTTAGAAGTCAAGTGGTATTGGAACTGGAATGGTCACAGTTGTCATCACACAGTTTAACTAAGGTACTAGACTAGATCAATTCCAAAGGATAACTGATTCTAGGGTCAGGCCTTACTTCGAAGTCCATGCGCCAATGTATCAAAAAACATATATATATAAGCACTAATAAATATTGACTAATTCTTTACTTGATAATAAATATGACTATAAAGCACAGTCACAGTCTAGTTATATATTCTTGTCACTTCATCCTGGAAAAGAGACAACTTCCAGTGTTCTTGAATGTCCTGATTATGGATTCGACAGTGGAAAATGATAATTAATTCTGAGGTTTTAGTCTTAATTGTTTAACAAACAATAAATGACAGAGGGAGTTTGTACTCATAGTGGACTTCATGTAACCTTTTAATTGACTGTTTACAACCGATCTACTCAATACAAAAATAAAATAAAAACACTATATAATGTAGCAGGTGTAAATGTACTCTGAGGCTTGGAAAGCTTAACTCCCTGTTACGCCAATAAAGTAAAGGGATCTTAGCAAAATTCCTGGGAAACAATAGGAAAATCAGCAAGTTGAACCCTTTCCAATGTAGAGTATTGAGATTTCATCATTTTGATAAAAGCCTAACAAACTGACAAGGTTGTGAGTTGTTAGTGGGAGGCTGTATAAACGCCCCACCCTTTCTTATCTACTTCCACTGTCTCATGAAGAGGGATCAACTCCCCTTGCTTACACCTTTCAGAAGCAACTCAAATGGCAGGCTGTCCTAGGGCTATTTTTGGGAGTGGAGGAGACATACAGACATAGCGGGGAAAGGGCTGGTGTATCATTACTGCCTTTTCCTAGCCGTGCACAGTTAGTGTACAGCCTACCTACCTTTATTCAGAGCAGAATTGTCTCTCCTTTGCCCTCTGTCTCACACACACACACACACACAGAGTTCCCTCAAGCCAAACAGAAGAATAGCACGCAAAGTTGTCCAGAGTAAACCAGACTAATTCTAAAAAATTAAACAGTTTCTCTCAACCAAGACACAGGAGCTCCCAAAGGCTGCCCCATTCACTGCATGAAGCCCCAGTGAGTCAGAGCTCAGGTTTTGACATAACCCAAAGAAAATCACCTGGCACACAACATGACTGCACGTGTAATCTGTGCTGACAAGTACAATCTAGCAAAAGCGCAATATATATTTTCCTCCTGCAATCTCTGGCCTTTTATTTATTTTTTCCTCATAGGCGTGTGTCTTAAGAAGATATTTTTGAAAATATTAACAATTATTCTACTCCATACATCCTTTAGACAGTGCAGACCCCTTGCACCCTGTAAATATGTGGTTTTAAAGGTAAACTTAAAAACAAAAAGTGGAGTTTCAAAAATCTATTGAAGCCATACAGGCAACAAACTGTATGTAGACTGTTAATCGTATTTTTTTTAATAATCAGTCTTTAAAAGCAGATTGAGTTAATCAAGTCTGAGAAACACAAGTGGCGCTGTAAACAAATGGCACTAATCAACAATGCTGAGGCACATTGTTTGCAATAGAAATGTCCTCAAGGGCCAGAGCCACATAGGTTATCAGACCGGCGTTGCAGGTTTCTCTGATCTCACAGAGAGAGATTAGGTGTGCAGTGTCGGGAACACCATGCAGCACGAGGGAAAAAAGAGCATCGGTTTTTACTGATAAATAATGCAAATATGAAGGCACTGAAGCTATGCCACATTACGTGACAATGAAGGCATAACAACACAACTGAACGCAATGTCCCACATTATGGGGGGTGGGGAAAAACTAAACAAAACACGATTAAGTGATCAGTATGGTTCCTTTTTTACTCTGAAAGTTTGTTAAATACACATCATCCAAAACACGTTCAAATAATGTGTTCAATATACAATACAATCCAACAGTGCCACATTAACAGTTAATAATACATAAAAGGTATTTTTATTTTATAACTCTGTGTTTTTACAAGTGCATTATATATGCTTGATATTATACTGGAGAGATAAAATCCTGTAGGCCCACTTAAAACCATAACTCTAAAATACTTACATTGTTTTCGCAAAATGACATTTATGCTTGCGCCTTTACATCAGCTAAGAATGCAGAAAATTTAAGTGAAAAAACCGCAGTGAAAACATTACATAGTAAAACAAATCTATTCAGATATAATATCTTGGAATTTGATTTGATTTCGATAAAGGGTTCCCCAGACAGTACATTTATTTACCGTAAATTCCTTCAATACAAGTAACGAGAATGCATCATAGAATTGATACATTTGTTGCCACCACAGTCGTGTTCTAAAAAGTATTTTTGGTCTCCACTTATTAACCACCGTGAAAGCTTTTTTCTCAATGGCGTTTTCTTTTATACATTTATATCTTAGTCATTATATTAATACAGAAAATAAGGTTTAGATATTCTTTGATCTTGTAATAGCTTAGACAATTTTTTTTCTCAAAATTAACAGCAATTGTACTGACCAGTATCATGTCCTCATGTATATAGAAGAAGGGAAAGCGGCGCATCAAGACCATCTACGGCTCCCGTCTTTAAAATACATGGGAATTGGAGGTGGGGATTTGGGAAGCAGGGCAGAGAGAGCCTGAACTATGGTTGGGAAAAACTCTTTGGACTTTGTTTGGATTTTGTTAGTTAATTTAGACTACTGTGTGTGTGTGTGGTTATTCATCTATCCCAGATACATTGTTCTACACTTAGAAAAACAATCCCATTACCAATTCTTCCTAAACTAGACAATATTTGCAAATATACACAATTCTTTCCTCCTTCTGTCATACACAGTAATGAAGTTCAAAAGACTTATTGTTCAACGCATTTATACGTCTATTCTTCAATCCCACCACTGGACAAAAGTTCACAGAAGGCTGAAAACAAAAACATTTGTTTTCTGTTTATGTCCAGTCTAAAAAACTGTATGACCCAGGTCTCAATGATATGGAAGAGTAAACCGACACCAGGAACCAGATGTCAGCCATCCAAACCCGATACAGCCTAGCTCAAGCATGCTGCATCGTGAAACAGAAAACAAACTAAGACTGCATCAGAGCAGAACTGACAGCCAACCGGTCTCTTTTAGACAATAGAGTTTGGACAGACCGATATAGGCCAAGAACGGACCCAAAAAAAAGCAGCTTTTGGTCCGGGTCCCCAGAGGATTGACTGGAACTTCCTGTTACCTTTCACACAGCCCTCTGTAAGAAAACGCACACAACGCACTGACTTCGGTTCACTCAGCTAATTTCAGTCTGAGGACATGGTTTAGTGGAACGCCTTTGGCTGCAGCTTAAGCTGCTGCCGCAGAGGTAAGTAGGCATAACTATGAATAGAAAGTTAAGTACAGCAATTACCCGAGCCATGTATCCTGCAATGGCAGTCAAGATTGCAGTGAGACACCGTTTAATATAAAGCTCTACTGGTGGAAAAAACTCCCTAAGAACAACCACAATCAGCAGGGTCTTAGCTAGCATTTCAGTAACTTCTCAATGAAAATGCCTCTCGAGATGACTGCAGGCATTTTTAGAAGGGCTTAGTTGAGAATGGAAAGCACCAGAAATCTCAACTAAGGAATCCCACAACTTCAGAGTTTGTGGGGGATACATACTGGAACGAGCAACTTGCACAGGGAGAAGAGACAAGCGTCTATGTGAGTGACAGTGCACCGAGAGTAAAAGTGTACTTGCTGAATAGTATGATACCATCTATACAGTGGAATAGAAAAGAGCCAATCCACCTCATAGCCAGGTACAGTAAAAAAATGAAGGGTTGAGAACACACATTCAAACAATGATCAACAAAACATTAACTCAATGACAACAAATACATGCGATTCTCATTTGTTTGGGAAGAACCTGGTGCCCTGACACACAAAAAAAATGTACATACAAGAACAAATGGACCGAGCTGAAGGCCAGACAAATCAATTGACGGTTCTGTTCCTTTGATAAGACAATTGGCTTGGTTTCCTTCAGCTAAAGTAACACTTACATTGTAGCTGACCAGTCACAGTAACAGTACCAAAGAATTAAGAATGCAAATGATGCAAGCAGTGTCTTTTCCATTGACATATTTTTTATTAATTTTTTTTTACACTTATTGACCAGTGCTCAGTGAGATGAACTATTGTTTATCCGTTTAGTATATGTTTAAAGGGTAAATGAGTTTGTGAGGGTGTATTTTATGTCTGACAAATCCATGGCAAACTGTAGAAAAAGGAAAAGCGGATGCTTTAGCCTATTAAGAGCAGCAGTGTTAGGATTGCACACAGACTTAGTCCAGAGATACATTTTTTAAGGCCCTTTGAAGGTGACGTCCAGTATAATACAGGACCTCACTTCCTATACCCCCACAGTATGTGAGTCAAAATAACTGGTTAATACGGTGTACTCACCAACGTCGTCGATAATAAATACTCTGTAGGTTAAGTAATAATAATAAAAACTAAGGGCCAAACTTGATATTTTTTTATTAATGCTTTTGCAGTTCAATGCATCAAAAAAAGCTTAGAATTTTTGGGATAAAATTGGACCCCATAAAAAGTGCAAGCCTTGGTGACATAATGCTAATATTTCGTAAGAGTACATTAGTGTTTCTTTGCATTGTAATTCTGAGATTTGCAGTGAATTTCCAACCCTTTTATTATAGTAATAAATCCACTTTAAAGTGTGCATTCCTTCTTTAAAGGATTCACTTTTTTAACATTCACAATAAACCATTGTTACTTTCCTGACCGTTAAGTAGAAACCCCACTTATCACACATTGATTGATACCTGTACATAATTGTTCAGGTACCATTGGTGTTCAAAGAAATCGACGAATGGAAGCAGCCGAATTGTCAGCATGCATTAAGGCAGCATGAAACAAAACAGAACAGTGAGGTTTAAGGATGGTGACAGGATTTGTGGGAACTGCACGGGGGTATAACAGGATAACGGAAAAGAAGGCATTAAGTGGTAGTGCGTGGCAAAGGAAACCAGTCTCAAATGACAGCCAGATAGGACAAACCTGCTTCCCTCCTTCAACATATTCATAGGTCTCTCTTTACTGCAAAAGACATACAACTGTTGGACACATTTAGTGCCGCCTGTAAGGGCCCACTTAGGTCCAGAAACCATACCGCCCGTTTGCTTCTTACATGTGGAAGTGAATATCTTTCTGTCTTTACATGTCCCACCCGACCTGGTGTTCAGTGGTCAGGAGGTGCCATGCGGTGCAGGTAGCCGTCCTCGTGCCCAAGGCGATTGAACGGCTTACTCTTGAACTCCTCTATGGGAGGAGGCACATGCGAGACGGGCGGTACGGGAAGGTGGGGATGGGCAGGATGTTGGATGAGGTTGAGGTGCTGGCCCTGGTCGTGGGAGGGCAGATGTAAATGGGAGAAGGGCTGAGAGGTGAGGCTCAGGCAGGTGGGTAAGGTGGTGGGAGCGGAGTCGGAAAACGAAGGGTTAGAAGAGAGGGGCGAGAGGTGGCTGCTGGCTGGCACCGTAGGAATGGGACTGGGGACCAGGAAACACTTCTCCTTGTGGGCCTTGAGCATGTTGGAGAAGCGGAAACGCTGGCCGCACACGTCGCAGGGGTAGGGCTTCTCGCCCGTGTGAGTGCGACGGTGCCGCTTCATGTTGGGTCGACTGGTGAAGCTCTTCCCACAGATCTCACAGATAAATGGCTTCTCTCCTGCAGTGAGAGAGTGAGAGTGTTTTTTGTCTTGGGAAAAGCACAGAAGGCCTCATTAGTTCCAGCAATCAGCTATGCAATAGCTAGACTGAATAACAGGAGTAATTAGCACTTTTTTATACCACATGGAATTCTGTTGTTGAAAATTAAATTACATGCATTCATCAAAACCTTTCTACACCGCTTTCATATTTCAAAAACCATTTCAAATTCTAATGCATTTTAGATCTACAGTAATTCAATCTCCAGTGCAATATGATCTTTAAGTTACAACCTTTCAAACCGTGTCTCAAAAACCAATAGTCTGTATTAATAATAATACAATAACCAATAATAGGAGTCCTCCATTCCTCTGATATGGCGGTTAAAAGAAGTACGCAATTGAAATATTAATCACAGCAATATTCTGCTACTCTGTTTGCCTAGCCGCATGCATCCTTATGTGTGCGCGTTTCTGACTCATTTGTTACAGGGAGGTCTGGGAGTGTTTCCAAACGCAGCGGGCGAATCGGACTGCTGGTGAGGTGCGAAAAGAAGCAGAAATGCAAATGCGCAAAAAACTACATTAAAAAAAAGAGTGAATTGATTTACACTAACAGTACAGATATAAGAGACTTGCTTAATGGAGGTGGAAACAAAATTTTCTATTATATAATGAAGAAAAGTGCTTTTGATATAGCTTGAGGTGTGTGTCAATTTATCGAGCTCACACGTATATATGTATACAACTGTATCCTTAGTTCTGTGTTGTGCAGATAATCTAAATTGATACAGACCGGGGCACAAATGCCTTTAAATGCAGTTATACAAAGAGGTACTTTGTGAGTCAAGCTAGGAATAAGGTACATTTCCTCAACTGCGATGACTAATGGATTAGTAGTAGTACTTTATTTATCCCCCATGGGGGAAATTGCGATACTACAGCGAAATAGGCCTTAACCAAAATTACACAAAAAACATATAATAAATAAATCACACAACAACAATACATACATACATACATGACACAACAGTACGGTGGAAATGCAAATGAACAGTGCAAAAAATTCCTATTGTGTCTAATACACACAGAAGCAGTAAGTAACAGCCTGATTTCCGCCCAAATATTGTCCATCGTGGAACGGCACTTGGCCTAAGACCAGAGTAGTCCTTGGTTTCTCATCACAGTTGCCCTCTGCTTGGGTTTTAGGGTGGTTTATCGACCAAAGAGCCTACAGTTTTCTTGGATTTCTGTATCTCAGCACTTTTGTATGAATTCATGTAAAGCACTATGATTTTCTTGTGTGTATATATACACACACACACACACACACACACGTTTTAATATAATTACTTACTAGCAACACAAAAACAACATTTGATTGATGGAT